>NW_020769330.1:11172644-11199804 GCF_900518735.1 Pseudonaja textilis | reverse complement strand
TATTCTATTCTATTCTATTCTATTCTATTCTATTCTATTCTATTCTACTCTATTCTACTCTACTCTACTCTAATTCTATGTTAGACTAACTCGATACCTGTGCTTCGCTATGGTTGGGCTTAGTTTTTGGGGAGGAAAATAAGGGAAAAAAATTCTGCCTCTGCCTACCAGCATCCATCAGTATTTATCTGGCTAGCATCCTGTCAGTGTGTGAGAGAGTTGAGGGCTGCTTGGAAAGTGAAAAGTATTTGCTGTGTGAGGAAGAAGGAGATAGCAAGGAGCCTGGATGTGGCTTAGCTCAACTGTTCTGTACTAAAGCTGCTTGGTGCTGTGAAACTAAAACTGAAATTCCTCTCCTCTGCTTGTGTTTTGCATTTGGAACATATTTCTTTTCAGGTGGGGAGGGGGAGTAGAACTCCTTAGCATCAGAGCATGTTAATAACAATATACAAAATATTAATGCTCTGATGGTCATTTAGAAAAATCCTTAGCGAGCACCTACAAGCCAAAAGGAACATATACATCAAATTTCAAGTTTGTAGGCTTTACGGTTCTGGAGATTTTGTGACGATGCTTGAGTGGTATTTCACTTTTACATATATAGATTTAATTTAATCAATAGCAGGCTCTTGGGAATCTGCTGAAGACAGTGGAAATTCTGTGAACAGGTTGCAGGTGCTGTACACAATTGCCACAATGGGGGAATATAAACAACCAGCTTGCTATTTCAGAACAGATCATACAGAATACTTCTGTCTCCCTCTTTCTATTTGCCTTTGTTTTGAGCTGGTGGGCATATTTCCAAACCAAGCATTGGGCTGTAGCTATTCATCATTTTTTCATTCTCAAAAACCTTCCAAGGTTCATTTGGGCATTCTTAGAACTAAGCATGAATGCTGAGTCTGGCCTTGTAGCATTCCAACAATTCTTTTCTTCATCTTGGGAGGCCAGATTGTCCTATGTATGCCAACAGAGGTGTTTGTGGCCAACGTAGGTGTTTCTGGGCTCCTTGTTGAGGTTCCCAACAACCTGATTTGCTTGTTCCTCAAAAAAAAAGAAAAAAAGAAAGAAGAAGTAGAAGAAGAGGGATCAAAAGCACAGGCAACCTTGTAGCAATGTGTTATGGGATCTGATGGGTTGTTGTGTGAAAAACCACCATCCTTCCTGAAGAGCCAACGTGAGCTTGGTTGCTCAAAACACTCCCCTGAATCTCATCTTGTTCTAGGTCCTTAGGCCATTCTTCAACATTCAGAATCAGCTGAGTTGTGCAGATTCCTCACTCCACCTAACAACAAATGGTTTTTTATGTTTGTGTACCTGGCTCCATCTTCCAAAATAAATTCAGAACTGAAGTTATTTGGGCTGTAATGTGGCTTTGGCAAAACTTCAGAGAACGCAAATATATCCAAAGGGAATAAACCTAATTCCAAACCCAAGCCCAGGGCTGTCTTCCAGAGTCAGAGCATTCTTAGTTAAAATTTCAGAAAGCTGCTATCAACGATCAAAGTGCTTTTGTCTTTTCTGCATAGTTTACTCCCATTCTGTCTAGATGTCTCTCACATGGTTTCCTTGAGCAATGTTCCTCCAGATTCCTTCAGCCTTCTACCAGGGCTTCAGTAGGTGGATTTCTCCTAGCCTTACTTAGAGATGTCTTTGGATAATGTGCACGTATGGTATTTGGCTCAATGGTAGTAAGTGTGAGAGAGATCTTGGAGTCGTAGTGGATGATCACTTGAATATGAGCCAGCAGTGTGCTGCAGCTGCCAAAAAAGCCAACAGAGTCCTAGGCTGCATTAATAGAGGGTGTCAACTTTGAACCAAACCTGCCAACAGTCGTTTTCATACTCCTCAGTTGCCATACAGAGGGGAAAAGGGGGAAGGAGTTTGGAATGCCTTACTAGACACAACAGAGAGCGTTCTCTTGAGAACCAAGGTTATCTCTACTGGTAATAGATAAGGTCGGGGAAGGAGTGCCTCAAGAGCCCGCCAATTAACCTAATTGGCCAATATGACCTGTGACACTTGGGGATGGGGTTATTTCCTATTTTAATTATAACTGAACTCACAGCAAATTGAGTTGGTTTTCCTTTAAAGCCATGCCGATATGAGGAGGATTCCAGTCTCAGAGTTCTGATTTGTTTGGGTTCATTAGTTGGAACCTGATGGAATCAACATCACGTGAAGTGTTAGTATCTCTTTATAATGCCTTGGTAAGACCACATTTGGAATACTGCATCCAGTTTTGATCACCACAATGTAAAAAAAGATGTTGAGACTCTAGAAAGAGTGCAGAGAAGAGCAATAAAGATGATTAGGGGACTGGAGGCTAAAGCATACAATGAACGGTTGCAGGAACTGGGCATGGCTAGTCTAGTGAAGAGAAGGACTTGGGTGACATGATATTGGTGTTCCAATATTTGAGGGACTGCCATAAAAAGAGGAAGTAATCCTATTATCCAAAGCCTCTGAAGGCAAGACGAGAAGCAATGGATGGAAACTCATCAAGGAGAGAAGCAACCTAAAACCTAGGAGAAATTTCCTGACAGTGAGAACACTGTGGATTGGCTTGCCTCCAGAAGTTGTGGATGCTCCAACGCTGGAGATTTTAAAGAAGAGATTGGGTAACCATTTGCCTGAAATGTTATAGGGTTTCCTGCCTGAGCAGGGGGTTGGACTAGAAGACCTCCAAGGTCCTGTTATTCTGTTATAATTATTGCAAACAGAAGAGCTGGTTTACAGGTTGGAATGAGGAGAATCTATTAGATCTTGGAGAGGTCAATGTTTTGCAAGGTGGATTGGCTTTTGCAAATCACTCGAATGCTAGGTAGAAATTATCAAATTGGAAGAAGGCAAATGGTATCCTTAAACTCTGCTCCTCTTTTGCAAAGTTGAAAGGGAAAATGAGTAGATAGTCAGAAGTGCTTAATCCTTCTCAGACTTGACGGTTCGCAGAACCCAAATATTTTCTGAAAAGCAATAGAATGATTTCCTGAGATGAGACTTCTTTGCATTTATCAAATCTTCTTCTATTCATCCTGTACAATCTTTCAGAATTTGATGACCTCCAAGTAGATTGGAATTACATGTCCTTAGGAATTCTAAGAGTGTAGTCCCAATTCAGCCGGTTTGCTTCACAATGGAGAAACTCATCTAGTAGAGAAATCCTTTCCTCCGTACTACTTTGTTTGAAATATATGCAATCGACATATTTTCCATTGACATCTCTGATATCTAAGAATATATATACTTCTCTTACAAAAATGTAACTGAGGGAAGAAGGAAGGCATCATACAATCGTATTAAACTCCATATACTGTAGAATATTTGGGAATATATCACTCAAAATTGTTTTTATTGCTAAAAACAGTCCTAGAGACATCGACATAGATAAGTCATCTTCTTTCCTCCTTTCCTTTGCTGTCTTCAACATCCCAAGGATTAAAATCTTGGTGCTCTCATAATTATAGATTTCCAGACAGATCTATAAATCTTTATAGAGCCCATTTGGTATAGTTACTCAGCCCAGTTTCATTGCCCAAATGCATGACAATGAATTCATTTTTATTTACTTATTTATTCCCTGTCCTTATTGTTTTTTTTATAAATAACTCAATATGGCGAACATGCCTAATACTCTCTCCTCCTTCTAATTTCTTCCTGAGGTTTTTGGGCTGAGAGAGAGAGAGAGGCTGACTCAAAGCCACTCAGCTGCCTTTCATGCCCAAAACATAACTAAAACCACGGGTGGGATTCTTCTGATTTGACCTGATTTGGGTGAACCAGAAGTTAAATTTTCATCCAGTTCACCGAACTGGTAATTGAACCTACCAGCTGGCCTCACCTACCCTGCCCCTCCCCTCCCAAGAGAATTTCCATTTCCTACTGGTGTTTAAAGCTCAGCGATAAAGGGATAAATATGCACAATCGTTCTTAAGCCAGCCAACAATGACTGCAGGGAAAGAGCAGATACTATTAAGGCAGCCATTGTGGATGGTGGTCCATGCTTATCCATCAACCCTTTTCTCTGGCAATTTATTCCACCCTGATGTATGCAAAACAGGGAAGTAGGCAAGTGAGACAACAAATGAGCGGGATGTTGGGAGAATAAATGATTTTATAGGATTAATTATGCAATATCTGTTCACAATGTGTGAACAGCATAGCAGGTTTCTTAAGCATTTGCTATTATTATTACATACACAACAATGTGAAATCGCAGCTGCCAATTGTTTGGCTGATAATTGGCTACGCATTGAGTTCTTCCCAAGAACTTAAGATGTTGTACTGTATTAGTGTAGTATATGTATGGATCCAAGGAGTGTGGCTTTTTGTAATGGACAGATAGAAATTTTGTCAATGAACAGATAAGTTTCATCTAAGGTTATTGATGTGCTGATAACCACTGGGATGACCACAACCGATTTGTGCCATAATCTTTCCATGTAAGAGGTTTATTTTGGGGGTAGGGCTTATATTAGAAACACACTAAAAATCAGGCTTGGCTTATTTTCTGGCTGGGTCTTATTTTCAGAGAAACCCAGTAGTAGTAATCTACAGTTATTGTCACAGTAAGATTATGCTTTGTTGCACACTCAGCCAGATGTCCAGTCTGGATTTGGCATTTTTTCCCACCTATTGTGTCCTTTCCAGGGATCAGGGATAGGAAAATGTGGATGTTTGGTGGTCTTAAAAGTATTATCACTGAGTTTAAGCTGTTCTGAGCAAAGCTGCCTTTTGCAATTGATGGTGTTTTTGTCAATGCCAATGGTGTTCAAGTGATGTTCCAGATTTTTGGGGGGCTGCATCCAAGGCACTTGTTACTATTGAGATTATCTTTGTTTGCTTTTACCACAGTCATTCTACTTTTATTTGCAGGTCTTTGTTTTATATTATCTTCTCCAGTTCTTTCTCTTCTCTTCTGACATCTTTATGCATTGTCTCATATACTATCCAGGCGTTTTTGTCTTTCTTATCGACAAAGTCTGGCATCTTATGTGTCAGTTGCCTGTCTGATTGAATTCTAAAATCTTAGAGCAATTTAACTTCTTCATTTTCTGTTACTCTCTCTACGTTATGGCCCTATCAGTTCTTGCTTGCAGGCAAATGGTATTATTATTATTATTATTATTATTATTGCTTATTAGTCATAATTCCTGGTTTTAATACAGTTTAAGTGTAAGAGCTTTTATTTTGGTTTCTCACTATCTTCCCCACAGAAGGATCTTCCCTCCTTGTAAATTTTCTCCTTAAAGAAGACAAGTGGTCTAGTGTGGCTACCACTACAGAGTAACAGAGTTGGAAAGTATCTTGGAGGTCTTCTACTCCAGCTCCCTGCTTAGGCAGTAAACCCTAAACCATTTCAGACAAATGGTTATCCAATCTCTTCTTAAAAACTTCCAGTGTTGGAGCATTCACAACTTCTGGAGGCAAGTTGTTCCACCGGTTAATAATTCTAACTGTCAGGAAATTTCTCCTTAGTTCGAAGTTGCTCCTCTCCTTTATGAGTTTCCATCTGTTGCTTCTTGTCCTACCTTCAGGGGCTTTGGAGAATAGTTCGAGTCCCTATTCATTGTTGGAGCCCCTCAGAAATTGGAAAACTGCTATCATGTCTCCCCTAGTCCTTCTTTTCATTAAACTAGACATACCCAACTCCTGCAACTGTTCTGCATATGTTTTAGCCTCCAGTCCCCTAGTCATCTTTGTGGCTCTTCTCTGCACTCTTTCTAGAGTCTCAACATCTTTTTTATATCGTGCTTCTATCATGGAGGCAGTGTGTTTATGCTGGATGGACTCATTGCTCACTGAAAGGTCTCTACTGATCCCAGTGTAGGGCTTCAGCTTCCAAAAATAGTTCTGCTTAAATCTAACCCCCGCGTAAAGAAATTGACTTTGATGATGGGGTTGAAGAGGCCAAGCAGCGACTCTTTGGAAGAGAACGCAAAGGGAAGGCAGAGCTGCCCTTCAAAATTGCAGAGCTCAAACTATTTTGGATAGAGGCACAGCTTGCTTCAATTTAGGACCTGGGTGGGTCTCTGTAAAACGATGACCAAATTTGTCCTTTTGGGATTTCCAGGAACTCAGAAAAATGACAACAGATGACCACAAAGATTTGAGATCAGAGAAGTGGGTTCAGCTTCCTTCTCCTTTGCTAGAGATGGAGAATTAGATTTTTCCATCAGCGGGCAGTTCAAATGAAACTTTGCAGAAGGACGAAGCCTTGTGCAAGGAGGAACATCTCTGCTGCAAGCTTCAGGATGACATTTCTGGTTCCACATTGTCCCAGGCGTAAGACAAAACCATGCAAAGTTACAAAACCTCAGCAGCATTGGTACTGTGCATGTATTGATTTGGTGTTTTTTTTTAAAATTTATTTATTCAAAATTTAAAAAATTTAAAAAGGAGAAACAAGTTCTCACATTTTAAAGCGATATCATAGCAATGTATATGTTTTTAATAACAATTAGATTCGTTTACCATCGGTATATCTATAACTAATTTACTCGTTCCTTACTTACGATACTACTGTTAGATTACAATACTTCCTTATCTACATTACTTTACATATATACATATAAATCATATATCATATTCATCTTTAAAATTTCTTTAGTCATTTTCACAAACATCTTTACTCCTTTTTCTTAACCATTTATACCATATATTCCATATCATAAAATACTCTTCTTCTTCCCTGTTTTTTTTAATAACATTGTTAGTCTGACCATTTCTGTGCATTGATGTATCTTGTTAATTACTACTAGATCTGTGGGCGTTGTGGTCAGTTTCCAGTATTGAGCAAGAGAAATTCTTGCAGCAGTTATAATATGTATTATTAGATATTGGTGTTTCTTATCCCATGTTGGTTCTAGCATACCTAGCAAAAAGATCTCTGGCTTAAACTTGATTTTTGGTTTGTTAACTCCTCTAACCATGCTTGAATTTTAAGCCAATACTTTCGTACTTGAGGACACATCCACCACATGTGAAAATACGTTCCCTGGCTTATGGTTGCACTTCCAATATTTCTCTGATAGGTTGAGAAACATTCTGGCTAGTCTCATTGGTGGGAGGTGCCACTGATAAAACATTTTATAAATATTCTCCTTATAAGAGACCAACAACTTGTAATTTATTTGCCATATTCATTCCCATAGGTCCAAAGTATTGATTTGTTTTTTAATGTTCATTTGTATTGATATAAATCAATATTGATCTATGATATATCTATATTTTATTTCTTGGCTGTGCTTAAAGTTAAAAGCACCTGCATTTGTAGCATGTAAAATTATCACATTTATTTATTTAACAGAATAACAAAAACAGCTCAAGCAGGAAGCCCCATGCCTTATTTATTTATTTGTTTGTTTATTTGTTTGTTTGTTTGTTTGTGTCAGCTTTGGAAGCCATATGCAACACTGCCACATAGCCTGAGAAAATGGGAGGGGGGGTGATTTCAATTAAGTAGCTCTAAGTAGACAAATAAAATTCTCTTGTTAATTCAAGGTCATTGAGTATGGCGCAGGATGAAATAAGGATCTTACTTTTGGACGGATCCGTGATTGGGCCATGTGATGTGACTACGACCAAGGGCGGGGGATGGATTTGTAGTTTGGGAAATTGTGGAAAGCTGGAAAAACTTCAGATTTGGGATTCCACAGATGTGCCAGGTGCTATTCTAATAAAGGTACTTTTGAGATATGTTTGTCTCAGAGTTACTGATTGGAATGGAGGTTTGCTGGAACGCTGACAGTTTGTTTGTTTATTTATTCCTCCAAGTCAGTCTTGACTCCTGGCAATGTGGCTTCAATTTTCTTGGCAATGTTTTTCAGAAGTGGGTTTTCCCTTGTTTTGTTCTTCCTAGGGCTTGGAGAGAGAGACTGACCCGAGGTCACCCAATGGGCTCCATGCCAAAAAAAGGTCTCCTAGTTTCTCGCCTGGTGCCTTAACCACTAATATATAGGTTGCCTGACTCTGAAATGAATCTGGTCAACTTACAACTAAAAAACTAGTTCATTAAAAGACAGTACAAGAGACCAGATGAAGAAAGTCCAAAACCAAAACCTAAACAAATCAAAATAAAATACAGTGGAGCCTTGGGTCCCGACCATAATCTGTTCCTGGGCTCCAGTCGCGACCCGATTTGGTCATGTCCGGAAGCATGACTGACTGCACATGCAAGAAGTAAAAAAAAAAAAAAAAGGCAACGAAGGGGAAATCACTGGGGAAAGGGAATCTTTCTGCGCCGATTTTGTTCGCAACCCGATTTTTGAATGGCGACCCATTTCAAAAATCCGGTGGATTTTTTGTTCACCACCTGATTTGGTTACAAACAGGAGCGTTTGCAACCCGAGGTTCCAAAATAAATAAATAAATAAAAAAAATAAAATAAAATAAAACAAAACAAAACAAAATAATAAAATAAAATAATAATATAAAATGAAATGAAATAATAAAATAATAATAAAATAAAATAATAAAATAAATTAAAAAAAAACAAAATAAAAAAAAACATCTAGTCCCTAAAGAACAATTTCCTGAAACATCCAACCAGTTGAGGTCTTTAGAGGCAACCCCAACCCTCTGGACTGGGCTTAGAAGCCATTAAGCAACCAATGAATCTCCTTTGGAATGGATGGAATGTGTCTCCATTGAAGTCCTGTCCAGGCATGGATGTGCTTGAAGGATTGCTTCAACCTAGAACGAGACCAGAGTTTCACTGTTGCTCTGCCTTCAACTCATTTCAAATTCTACCTTGAATTATCCGAACCCCAGAAGAGAAGAAGTGATAGTGTTGAATATGTAGGGTCATCTCAGTGGACCTAGTATCCTGATGAACACGATCTCAGATTGTATAGAGAGTTCTATTATTTATTTAGTTTTTTGTTCTTTTATGTCCCTACTCCCTGTTTCAAATTTTTTCCCTCTGAAATGAGATGGGCTGAGAGAGAAGGAGTGGCCCAAAGTCATCCAGATATTTCTATGGTAGAAATCAACCTAGGCTTCCATGTTCGTAATCCAACACCCTTACACCATCCTGTCATTGCCTATGCATCAATTGGAATCACCAGATCAAAGATCACCAGATACTGGTTCTCCAGAATAGTCAGAACAGAGGTGCTGAATACCGCCTCTGTTGCTGGCTGGGGATTTTTCTGCCAAGTTGAAGCCCAAATGTCTTACAGTTTCCAAAGATGAAAAACACTCAATGAAACAAGTAAGTCCGAAGAACCTGGGATGGTGGTGATAGAGGTAGTGGAATTACAACATCCAAATGTTTCATGGAATAACCCAACCTTTCCTCACCCAACCTGGCTACTTTGATCAGATCTGTATTTTCTTTTGGCTGAAAAAAAAAAATCTGATTCAAGGACTTCTACGGTGTTGATTAGTCTGCTTATTACGCAAACAAACATGTACTTAAGCTTGCATGTTCTCCAATTAATGCCAAGCATAATCATTTCTAATATCTTCCCATCAAGGAACATCGAGTCACTTGATCATACGCCTGAAGGAAAAATCTTTCTTTATAAGAAAGACTATTCAAAAATCGTGCATGAATTTGCGGGGAATGAGGTAAACTGCCATAAACATCACAGGAAAGAAATGTTCCCTTATGACTGCTCATCCTCCTGCCCCCCCTCTCTCTTCATATCTGGACAATTAATGCCAAAGTTAACATTCATTGTAAAATAGAAGAGAAGCTAAATTCTCATTGGTATTTACTCACAAGTCTGTGCAAACCTTCAAAGGAGTCAACTGATTCAGCCAATTTGACATGACGCTTTAAACAAGGATATTAAATTAAAAAATAGCGTGGTTAGCTGAGCAATTGTCCCTAGGAAAAGTGACTGAAACATTATTAAACAGAGAAGAAGCCCATATGTAGAATAAGAAACCAACAGAGGTTCTACCTAAGGCAGTTGAACATATCCAATACACCTTCCTCCTCATATTTTCCCCACAACAACAATCCAGTGAGGTGAGTTGAGTTGAGAGAGAGAGAGTGACTGGCTCAAGGTCACCCACCCAGCTGTCATGGCTAAGGTGGGACTAGAACTCACAATCTACCAGTTTCTAATCAAGTGCCTTATCTACTAGGCTTTAGATATGCCTATAGCTACTCAGACAACTTTACGACAGAGGGTGGATTTAAAACTGGTCTCCCATTCCTATTCCAGTATAGACAGTTAGCACCCAACCCTCTCCTGGAAGAATGAAATATTTTGAGAAATATTAAAATGGCAGATTATATTTCCCTGGATGAGAAATGGGGAAACATGCTGGAATGCAGTTGGAAAGCAGCCACCACCTTCCTTAACAGACCACAGCAGATGTCAGCACTTAAGAGAAAAAGAAATAAATAGCTCTATTCACCCAAGACCTAACAAAGGTAGGATTAGCCCTCAGACACAATAGGAATTGCCCAATGCATCATTGCATCATCTCAGCAATGCAAACTTCAACCAAACTTAGCTCAAACAAACATGATCCCTACATGGTCCCATGGGAATCTGACAACAGCCAATATAATGCATGTTCTTGCACAGGAACAGGAAGCTCAAGTGCAAAGCCCAAGATAAGGTATAAATACCCCCCCCACTCTCAACTCCATGTGGTCCGCTGCCCAGAACCACCCATGTGGTTCTGCTTCACCTTTAAACCCTCTTTCCAATCAGCCTCCAGCCTCCATTTTGTCTCTAGTGCCTTTCTCCCAGCTTGGACCTGGACCTGGGTATTTCTTTCAGCACCGGCCTTCTACACTGCATCAAGACCTTTCTACTGGGCCAGAACCAAACTCACCATTAGGCAGTATGTTGATTTTCCTTACACTCTACTCTGAGTCAGTGTTGAGTAAGGTAACCTTTTAAAATCTCCATGATAAAGAAACAAATAATAAAGAAAATTGGATCAGTGGTGCTGAGTTTGTTTGGGAGTCCATGGTCAAATGCATAGTAAATTGTCTTTTGTTCCCCTCAGCTTTAGGCAATGGGCATGTATATGAGCCCTGGAACAATCATTACAATGTATTATCTACCTGCCTTAATCTATTTTTCTAGTTTTCTAATAGTTCAAGGTGGCAACAACCAAGGATAATAATAGTAAATGTATGTTACACACTCCCATTCATCTATCTAGAACCATAAACCAATCCTGCTTTATTTACTCATAGCCTCCACCTGAAGGAAGGCATTTTACTAGTTGCAGATCAAGTGTGCATCTTACAAAAGTAATGGAGAATGTTATTGGTATGGTTAATAATTCATCTACAAGAAGCACTTAAGATGTACTTCCTGGTGGCCCCACTATCAGGAGCAGATTATTTCACAAGGGAGTGTTGTTTAGTAAATGACGATAACGGAAATAAAAATTTGGGCGGCAAATTCCTGTGATCAATTTAAAAAAAAATCCTTCATAGATGGACATATGAATTTACATCAGTCTCCCCGCCAATCTCTTCCCATTGTCGTGTACTTGGACAGCATCCTTTGGATTATTGTAAAAGAATCCCATGCATTGGGCAGAAAAAAAAAAAATCCACATTCATTTTCCCACCCACCCTCAAGTTCTTGTTTGATTCGATACAAAGTGCTTTTCTCTGAAAATTCATTCAAATGCAAATTGAAATGGTGAATTGTGAATTCCATCATGAAGTGGTTAAGAGTTGCACACGATGGTCCTTGTCTTTCATTATTCAACTCTCCCCTTGGCTCCCTTGTTTCTGTAAAATTTCAAAAGAAATCTCCTTCTCCTCAATCAATCATAAAACAACGCAATGCATACAGTATATCTGTTAAAACTCTAAGCATTAAAACTTGCCACCAAAGATAAACATCGCCCTATCCCAATCTTCTTCTTCTTGCCTTTTGATAATTCTTCATACTCTCTCTGTATATCTCATCTTACAAACGGTCCTTGACTTACAACCATTCATTTAATGACTGTTCAAAGTTAAAACGGCACTGAAAAAAGTGACTTATGACCATTTTTTCACACTTATGACCATTGTAGGGCCTGACAAATTTTCCAACTTTCAATTTTCAAACATTAAGGGGCTCAAAAGTTGCAACATGCCTTGGGGATTGTAAAGATATTTTGGTTATTTTAATATAGTTGAGATGTGCTTGGTAAGTAACTACAAAAATATCACAACTTTTTAACATTTTGTTTGCATTGTTGTTGTTAGTTGCAAAGTTGTGTCTGACCCATTGCGACCCCGTAGACAACATTCCTCCAGGCCTTGCTGTCCTCTATCATCCTCTGGAGTCCATTTAAGCTCACGCCGACTGCTTCAGTGACTCCATCCAGCCACCTCATTTTCTGCTGTCCCCTTCTTCTTCTTTTGCCCTCAATTGTTCCCAGCATTAGGCTCTTCTCCAGTGAGTCCTTCCTTCCCATGAGGTGGCTTTGAGTCTTTGAGTTTCATCTTCAGGATCTGGCCTTCTAAAGAGCAGCCAGGCTTGATCTCCTCCAGGACGGACCGGTTGGATCGCCTTGCAGTCCAAGGGACTCACAGGAGTCTTCTCCAGCACCAGAGTTCAAAGGCCTCCAGTTTTTGGCGCTCAACCTTTCTTATGGTCCAACTTTTACAGCCATACATTGCAACTGGAAAAACCATAGCCTTGACTATAAGCACTTTTGTTGGCAGGGTGATGTCTTTGCTTTTTAATATGCTGTCTAGATTTAACGTATTTTAATTTCTTGGCTGCAGTCCCCATCTGAGGTGATCTTGGAGCCCAGGAAAATAAAATCTGTCACTACCTCTGTTTCTTCCCCATCTATTTGCCAGGAATTGAGAGGGTTGGATGCCATGATCTTAGTTTTCTTAATGTCGAGTTTCAAGTCAATTTTTGCAGTTTCCTCCTTCACCCGCATCAAGAGGCTCTTTAGTTCCTCTTCACTTTCTGCCATTAGAGTGGTATCATCTGCTTATCTGAGGTTGTTGATATTTCTCCTGGTAATCTTAATTCCAACTTTTGATTCATCTAGCCCTGCCTTTCTCATGATGTGCTCTGCATATTAGTTATATAGGCAGGGTGACAGTATACAGCCTTGCTGAACTCCTCCCAATTTTGAACCCTGTCAAGCCCGAAATTGACATATGTGTAGCCATTTTGGTTAGGTTTAGTATATAATATATATTCTTTTTCTTACTTTCTCTTTGGTGGTCACGAGGGAATGGGAAGGGTTTCAGGCTTGCCACATTCCTAAGTGGGGAGGAGTGGAGATAGAGAGAGTTGTTTAGGCTAGGTGATTCTTCTTCCCGTGGGAAAATGAGCTGACCATGCTGAGGCTCCTTGAGGTGGAGATTTATGACATCAAGCAACGTTGAATTACTTCAATTGGAGAATGTGACTTTTGGGGGTTGTTTCTAACTTCTAATATTTTGGGGTAATTCCAAGTTGGGTCAGATCCGGAATTAACACGGACTTTGCCAATCTGATGCTTTCCTAAATAAAAGAAATTGTTTTGGAAGATGGACTTTGCTCTTTTCTTTTTAAATGGATTTCATCACTTGGAAACCTGACAAACCAATAAGTGGTTCCGTGTCCAGTTCTCACTGTTTGCATCCCCGGGGTCAATTGATCAAACTCTAAATGCTTGGCAATGGACATATATTTATGATGATTGGGTGTCTTGGGGGTCATGTGATCTTTTTTATGACCTTCTGACAAGCAAAATCAATGGGGAAGAAAGATTCATGTAACAATGACACCGATTCCCTTAATCACCGTGTGAAGAATGGTCATAAAATGGGGCAAAACTCACTCAACAACTACCTCGCTTAGCAACAGAAAAGTTGGGCTCCCTTGCAGTCCTAAGTCAAGGACGGCCTGTGGTTTATCTAAATCAAAATTCCTCTTACGAATCTTGAATAGTTTTGTAATCTAGTCCCAGGGTGAGGCTCTAAAGGATTTACACCTTAACCGCAAAAAAGGCAATTAAATGACATTTTTCTGCTCTGTCTCAGAGATCTTATGCCAGCCTCATTCGAAAGGCATGTACCCAGAGGCTCAGCTACCATGGTAGGTATGAGGGGGGAAATGGTGAATCAGAGGAATAAGATCCTGCCGTGTTATTAGGCAGTGAAAGTCATTTATCTTCCATGTCTTTAGAGTGTGGTTTCATTAATGAAGTTATACATGAGTCATATTTTTGATCCCATGCAGGCTTTCTACTGTTGATATGCAAATAGGAATATAAATGACAGTACTGTGGGTAAGCAAATAAAAAAATGAATAAAAAGAAGGAAGATAAAGATTTTTTTTTAAAAAAATAATAATATTAAAACATACACTAGTATTGTATTTAAGATTATCTATATGCAGAGGTGGTATTCAGCAGGTTCTGACCAGTTCTGAAAAACCGGTAGTGAAAATTTTGAGTAGTTCAGAGAACTGGCAAATGCCACCTCTGACTGGTCCCGCCCCCATCTATTCTCTGCCTCTGGAGTCCCAGATGATTGGCTGGAGCTTCTTTTGTTGCCTTGCACAGGAGAAAGGAGCTGGAAAGCAGGTTAGTGGGGTGAGGAGGGAATGGGGATTTTGCAGTATATCCTTCCCCTGCCATGCTCACCAAGCCACACCCACAGAACTGGTAGTAAAAATGTTTGAATCCCACCACTGCCTATATGTTAGAGAAAGTACTGGCTGGGCAGTACGAGCGTAATTTATGTGTAAGTTACACTCGTAAATTATCTAAGTGTAAATTATGCAAGTATAACTCCATGTAGTTGTCATTGCACATGAGACTTTACTCTTGAAAGCTCAGCTGAAGTGAAAGCACTGCTATATAATTTTTTCCTGCATCACTTCAGAAAAAGCTTTAGAGTCCTATTGTCATGCTGCAATAAGCAACTAAGCTACAGGTTGTCCTCGACTTACAACCAGTTGCTTAGCAACAGTTCAAAGTTATGACTGGTTCCCCAGAGTTACTTGTAACATGGGTTCAAAATGATGGTAGCCACCCCCTGCTGGAAATTGGCATTTACTTCTGATTTCTGGGGGAAAAAAAACCTGCCCATTGCAGACAATGGATTTGTTTAACAACTGCTGCAAAGAAGGTGGTGACCTGCTTAATGATTGCCTAACTTACAACTATAATTCTGGGCTCTGTTGTGATCATAACTCAAGGGCTACCTCTATTCATTTTGGGCCCAATTGCAGCACATTCAGAAATCCAGCATAACTGGCTGAGGAATTCTGGGAGTTGAAGTCCAGACATAGTGAAAGTCCAACCTAGTGACATGACATGATAGCAGTGTTTCAATATTTGAGGAGCTGCACAAAAATGAAGAGATCAACCTATTATCTAAAGCACCAGAAGGCAAGACAAGAAGCAATGGATGGAAACTAATCAAGGAGGGAACCAACCTAGAACTGAGGAGGAATTTCCTGTTAGTGAGAACAACTAACCAGTGGAACAGCTTGTCTTCAGAAGTTGTGGGTGCTTCATCACTGGAGGCTTTTAAGAAGAGACTGGACAGCCACTTGTCTGAAACGGTATAGGGTATCCTGCTTGAGAAAGGGGTTGGACTGGAAGACCTCCAAGGTCCCTTTCTACTCTTGTTATTCTGTTACATCTTCACGTTCCCAAGGTTGAGAAACGTTGCTTTGCAGTGATGAAGCTCTTATAATCAGCATCAATCCCTCTTTTGGCTCCTGCAGATGATCTGTGCACCAGTCCTTAAAGGGGAAAAAAATAGCTTGGCAGTATCATAGGTCTATATTTTACTAAATACTTTGGCCACCTAACGAGAAGGAAGGACTCGCTGGAAAAGGGCCTAATCCTGGGAAAGACTGAGGGCAAAAGAAGGGGACGGCAGAGAATGAGGGGGCTGGATGGAGTCACTTGAAGCAGTCGGCGTGAGCTTTTTTTGTTTTTTGTAATTTTGTAATGTTTTTTTATATACTGTGCAATGAATCCATTCCATTTCAACCGTGTGCCGATTAGGTACAAATTTCATGTGCTTGCAATTCATGATTAATACTCTTCTTATCAATATAACAATATAATATTATCGTCTTCCCATATAAGTAATATCCAATACGTTTATTTCACAAACTCCTCTTAATGCTTTGCATATAAATCTAATCCATTTTAATTTGTTTTATTTTCTAACCATTGGTAAAACAAATCTCATACCATGTAATATTCAGATTTTTCTTTAATTTCCAATGTTAATCTATTCATTTCCGCACATTCAAATATTTTTTTCAATTACTTTTCCTTCTATCGGTATCTTGTCACTTTTCCAATTCTGAGCAAATACAATCCTAGCTGCTGTTAATACATGTATGATTAAATATGTTTTTTCGTTACTGCCCACCTGTCATTTCTCACTCTTTTCTCAACAGGGGCAACCTTATGTTTCTTGGTCCTGGTCTTCCTCTGTAAGCATTGTTGAGAACCTCTGTCTCACCTACTTTAGGTGATCCTACAATCACTGTTATAAATGTTGATAGCCTTTACTTTGCTACCAACATTCTAATGTATCCTGTGATCAAACAAATATCACAGAATAACAAAATAACAACATTGGAAGGGCCTTGGAGGACTTCTAGTCCAACACTCTGCACAAGCAGGAGATCCTACACCAGTGGTCTCAAACCTTTCCAGCTCAGCAGACCTGTGGAGATGGAAGTGGTGGAAGTGTTAGGGAGGCGTAGTAGAGGGGATGTTTTCACTTGTGCACTCATGGGAGCACTCACCACTTCCACGGCTCAGTTCTGAATGGGCTGCAACCTGACATTGGGCCTGCTCTATACCATTCTAGACAATTGGCTGTCCAGTCTCTTCTTAAAAGCCCCCAGTTATGGAGCACTCACAATTTCTGGAGACAAATCATTCCGCTGGTTAATTGTTCTCACTGTTAGAAAATATCTCCTTAGTTCTAGGTTGGTTCTCTCCTTGATTAGTTTCCACCCGTTGCTTCTTGTCCTGCCTTCAGGAGCTTTGGAGAATAGCTTGACTCCCCTTTCTTTGTGGCAGCCCCTGGGACCCCTGCTACCATGCCACCCTTAGTCCTTCTTTTCATCAAACTAGACATACCCAATTCCTATAAACATTTATAAATTTATTTGGAAATTTATGTAGATGATATGTTCTGGAAATGTATTAAAAAGTTGTAATGATTGTAGCAGTTTATTTATTTCCTTTTAAAGATAAAAAATGGTATGTTTATGACCTACTTGAAAATGCTTTTGAAAGACTGGATATTGGAAACAGTCCAAATTGGAAGTTCTGTACAAAAATTCAGTGAGAAATCTGTCTTTTCCACAGGTCTAAAATTGGTACAAAAAGTAATTGGGATGGAAATTATTTTCCTGTAAAATCTGTGCAACAGCTTCCAGTTAAAACAGCCTTATCCCCATCTCTAGTATGAGTAGAGAATCTTTCAGATGTTAAGCGTAACTACAAGCACACTGAATAGCATTATTGAAGGAGAATGCTAAACTATTATGTACGTGTATTTAACAAGTCATCTGCAACAACGTTCATCTGCAAGGCTTAAGAATTTGAGTACAATACTGGTCAAAAGTGCAGCAAAATCCATGAATTCAATAGAATGTATTCCAATGTAAATAAGTATAAGGTTGCAGCTTTAAGTATTTTCAAATCTTGTGGATTCTAACATGAATGGTAAGCCTATAGTTAAATACAGGTACATAAATGAACAGGATGAAGACATAGCATTCACGGAATAGAGTTTGAAAGCAGCTGTTAAAGATTTTTAAAATAGAATTTGAGGATGGAGAGTGTTTTTTTAAAAAGGCAGTCCCAGCCAGATACTTAGACTAGATTTGGCATTTTTATGCATCTATCAAGTCTGTCCCAAGGATCTGAAATAAGCATGAGATATTGTTCTTTTAGGGACACGGTGGCTTAGTGGCTAAGACGCTGCACTTGTCAATCAGAAAGGTCGGCAGTTCAGCCATTCAAATCCCTAGCACCACATAACAGAGTGAGCTCCTATTACTTGTCCCAGCTTCTGCCAACCTAG
The DNA here is from genome assembly GCF_900518735.1 of Pseudonaja textilis. Next base: position 11,181,803 of record NW_020769330.1, on the reverse strand, counting down.
CAGTTTGAAGGCATGTAAAATGCAAGTAGACAAATAGGGACTACTTTGGTGGGAAGGTAACAGCATTCTGTCACCTTCGGCGTTTAGCTATGCCTGTCACATGACCACGGAGACGTCTTTGGACAGCGCTAACTCTTCGGCTTTGTAATGGAGGTGAGCACCACCCCACAGAGCCGGAAATGACTAGCACGTATGTGCGATAGGAACCTTTACCTTTTACCTTTATTGTTCTTTTATGGTGTTAAAAAATCTCCGCAGAATAACAGAATAACACAGCTGGAAGGGAAGTTGGAGGTCTTCTAATCCAACCCCTGCACAAACAGGAGACACTATACCATTCTGGACAAGTGGTTGTCCAATCTCTTCTTAAAAACTTCCAGTGTTGGAGCATTCACAACTTCTGAAGGCAAGTTGTTCCTCTGGTTTATTGTTATGACAGTCAGGAAATTTCTTCTTAGTTTTAGGTTGCTTCTCTCCTTGGTTAGTTTCCATCCATTGTTTCTTGTTTTGCCTTTTGGTGCTATGGAAAATAGCTTGACCCCTTCTTCTTTGTGGCAACCCCTCAAATATCAAAATACTGCTCTCATGTCACCCCTAGCCCTTCTTTTCATTAGAACAGACACACCCAATTACTGCAACCGTTCTTCATATGTTTTAGCCTCTAGCCCCCTAATCATCTAGTATAGCTGTCTTTTGCAGTTGACTGACAGTGATTTTATCAGTGCTGATGGTTTTCAGGTGGTGCTTCAGATGCTTTGGAATTACCCTAAGGATCCTGTCCCTATTGGTACTATCTTTGCTGTCTTTTGACACTGTCTTTCTACTTCTATTTGCAGCTCTTTGCAATTTTCTCCAGTTCTGCTACATCCCCTATCCACTATACTTTTGGGGGGTCTTCCTTCCTTGCCTAGGAATGCAGAACTGCCCAGAGTCACCAAGAATGTGTACAAAATTTAATTAGATTAGATTATTGAATAAGTAAATAAAAATAAACCGTTTCTCCAACCCTTCCAGGATTGCTGACCTTTGCTTGAAGAAATCCTTCCCAAGAGATGTTTGAAAGTCTTTTTCACAAGTCTTTTGTTTTTAAAAGCTGTAAAAAAAGGTAAGCTATTTCTTTTTCTTCTTTTAAAAATTTAATCCCCAGGCTTTGCTAAGAAGTACTCTTGATAACTGCTGTTGTTGTTTTATGTTTAAAGTATCTCCAACCATTGTCATTCTGAAATCTACAGGTTGTCCTCAACTTATTCCAGTCTCTTAACTGGAGTTAAGAATTGAAAGGGACCTTGAAGTCTTCTAGCCAAGCCCCCACTCAAGCAGGAAACCCCATCCTGTTTCAGACAAAATCTCTTCTTAAAAGCCTCCAGTGTTGGAGCACCCACAACTTTTGAAGGCAAGTTGTTCCACAGATTAATTGTTCTTACCATCAGGATATTCTTCCTTAGTTCTAAGTTGCTTCTCTCCTTGATTAATTTCCCTCCATTGCTTCTTGTCCTGCCTTCTGGTGCTTTGAAGAATAGGTTGACCTGCCTCTTCTTTGTGAAATCCCTTGGACCTACTTGGGGGACTTACAACCCACATTTTAAGTTTCAATGGTTGCTCCCACCATGGTTACATGTCTGCACTTTGGGTACTCATACACTGGACCACATTTTACAATGATTTTGCCAAAAAGCCAGCACTTGCAGCAAGATAAGTGGCAAACAAATTTAATAAATAATAATATTTGACTTCCAGGTTTGGGCAAAACTGGTCCATAGAGAACCACAAGTTTGCTTAATGATCATGGCATTTGTTTAATGACTGCCAGAAAAATGATGATAGTCATAAACTATATGATCCTCATGAGTCATGACCAGAATGGGCAGGCTCCATTACAGTTGTAAATCGAGAACAATCTGTTCCCCAAAGAGGTGGTTGTTTTTAATCGACATGCTCAAAGGGTTATATGTGCTCTATTGCAAAGCTAGACCACTGGGGAAAGTCAGAAATCCATCCAAGGAAATGAAATTGACAAATGTGCAAAAAAAACCACAAAAAACCCTAAGCAAAACTATCGCCATAGGGGCCTAATGTATACCTGAATGATGCAGTTGGGACGCTGCCAACATGAAACACCTTGGTAAACACAGCATGGTGGCAATACTTGTTATGGCTGGATATATTTATTGCATCAGAAAGCAGAGCAGGTGCTGGAGTTCCTGGAAGGCAACTTTCAATTCCCGCAATTGTCTTGGCGTTATTTCTTCATCTTATGCAACCTCTTTTCCCACTTTTTTTTTCTTTTTTAAGGAGGAATAAGAGCTAGCTCTGGCAATACAAAGTGAGAGCAGAGCTGCAAAATGCTGGATGGCCACTGGAGGGCAGAAAAGAACTATGGACGATTCTAACTCTCTGCTGCCATCTAATGCAATCCTCAAAAAAAAAAAAAAAGCCAATACAATCCTAAATAACATTAATAGAGTGATACAATCAAGATCAAGTGAGGTACTGACTCCATAAAGCCTTAGTAAGACCACACCGAGAGTACTGCATCCAGTTTTAGTCACCACACTATAAAAAAAGATACTCTAGAATAACTGAGACTCTAGAAAAAGTGCAGAGAAGAGCAACCAGGATGATTAGGGAACTGGAGACTAAAACATACAATGAATGGTTACAGGAATTGGGCATGGCTAGTCTAATGAAGAGAAGGACGGAGGAAACATGATAGCAGTATTCCAATATTTGAGGGGCTACCACAGAGAGGAGGGTGACAAGCTATTTTCCAAAGCACCTGAAGGCCAGAAAGGAACAATGGATGGAAACTGCTCAAGGAGAGATTCAACTCAGAAACAAGGAGGCATTTTCTGACAGTGAGAACAATCAAACCATGGAGCAGAAGTTGCTTTTGAAAATTGTGAGAGCTTCATCACTGTAGGCTTTCAAGAAGAGCTTGGACTGCCATTTGTCAGAAATGGTGTAGGATCTCTTGCTTGGGCCTACAAAGTCCCTTCCAACTCTGTTAATCTGCAATCTGTAAAGTCCAACCTGTTAAGAAGTATTTCCATCACAAATGGTTTGAGTCATGTTGAATTTGATATATATCCTGCCTTTATTATTTTTTTATAAATAACTCTAAGTGGCGAATGCCCCTAATTTTTCTTCCTCCTTCTATTTTCCCCACAATAACAAGAGGTAGGCCAGTATAGTTACTAGGAAATCCAATAAGTACAAAAATCCAAAGGATTGTGGGAACTTTCTCAAACTCTTTCTTGTCACATAGTGGTCACTTGGTTTTTAAACACTATATAGTGGAGTTCTAGTGGCAATGATGTGCAAACTTGGCTGGGCTTATTTCTCTCTCCCACTTCAACAACACAAGTTACAGAGTAACAGATAATAGGTTGAAAGGGACTTTGGAGGTCTTCTAGTCCAGGCCCCTGCTTGAGACCCTATACCATTTCAGACAAGTAGCTGTCCAGTCTTTCCTTAAAAGCCTCCAGTGTTGGAGCATTCACAATTTCTGGAGGCAAATTATTCCACTGATTAATTGTTCTCACTGTCAGGAAATTTCTCCTTATTTCTAGGTTGCTTCTCTCCTTGATTCGTTTTCATCCATTGTTTCTTGTCCTGCCCTCAGGTGCTTTGGAGAACAGCTTGACTTCCTCTTCTTTGTGGCAGCCCCTGAGATATTGGAACACTGCTATTATCTCACCCCTAGTCCTTCTTTTAATTGAACTGCAACAATTCTTTGTATGTTTTAGCCCCCAGACCCAGAGGTCTTTAAGATTGACCCCCTATGGATAACAGGCAAGCTTCCAAGAACCAACCATAGTATTGGATCCTCTTCTTTGAGGATGGATAGAAGGTTTCAGCTTTATGTTGTCCTCCAACCTCTGGCTCTTTATAAAGTTCAAAAACCCCTGTTCACCCAATGCTAGTGTGTAACTATGCAAGGCAATAGGATTCTTCAGTTAACAAGGAAGAAAGAGGCAACAAGAAAAAGGAATTATAAGGCAAGCAAATATGATTTGCTTCATCATTTGGTTTCTGGTAGTTAGTTGATTTTGTATGGAGAAGAATGATAAAGGTGTCTCAATGAAAGATAGATGATTGACAGATGTTAGATAGATAAGAGATGATTAACAGATCATATAAAGATGGAGGAGGAAAAGGAGGAGGAGGAGACGAAAGATAGATAGATAGATAGATAGATAGATAGATAGATAGATAGATAGACAGACAGACAGACAGACAGACAGACAGACAGACAGACAGAGATAGATAGATAGATAGATAGATAGATAGATAGATAGATAGATAGATAATAAACAGATGAAGATGAAATTAGTGCTGACTCTCTTCTGACCATGTAAGTGATTCTTCTCCAAGACAAACAGTGTACTGTATGTGTATAAACACATATCATATTTTATTAAAGTAAAACAATGCAGTACTGTTACAATGCCTGTGAAAAAATAATACAAAGATACAAATGTCAAGACTTAATACATTTCAAATACTGCTAAATCATATAATTTAAATTATCAGAACTTTTCCAAAAAGGCCACATTTAATCATTAAGACCTAAAAAGAAAAAAAATATGAAAATATATAACAACAGAACATCTCAAAAGAATTTGACCATTTGTGTAAAAATGATTTTCCCTACCCATCTGTCAAAAGAGAGCAAGCCCTTATTTTGAGAAAAAACATACATCAAAAATTCCCTTCTTTGTGATTCTTCCAATATTGTATCATTATTTTGCTTTTCCCTATGCACAAAGTATCATCCTCAGACATTATGTTTTTTTGTTGCTTTAGAGTTGTATGTACTGAGTGAAAGGGAAGCAAGTAAATGTGTGTGTGTGTGTGTCTGTATAATGCAATTTTACTGAATTACAGGTCAGTGTTTTCTGTTTTATTGAGTTCCTCTTCTTATTACTATGCTGCTGGTTCTTATGAAATTTTCCAGAGATATTTTCTTTATGCACACAATGTGCTTATATTAAAGGAAACATCAAAGCTATCAGCTGGACAGAGGTAGAGGTTAAGTGTTGGACTAGTTTGGGAGAGAATCTAAGTAAAAAAAACCTATCTGAATCTGGAATGATTTCAACCAAGAGCTACCCTTCAACCCAACTCCTTTTACATAGTCATTTTGCAAGGACAAGAGAGCAGAGAACTAAGCACGCCTCCGTAAAGTCTTTGGAGAGTGGCCGGGATGCAAATGCAATCATAAATAAATAAAAGTGAAATATTGATGTTGAGAAATGAACCTGGAAGAAGCCATCTATATATGTGTGTACATATTTCTGCTAATGAAAATGAATGGAGCAGCTCATTATTCTTCTCTACAAGTCATGTTACATTGTTCAAAATTCCAATGATGGCTTAATTGATCAGGAGCCATCTGTATCATGCAAATATTTAAACCTCATGAATTCGTATGATGTGGGCTGGGCTGTCACAAAGAAAAGGGGGTCAACCTATTCTCCAAAGCCCCTGAAAGCTGGAGAAGAAGCAATGGATGGAAACTAATCAAGGAGAGAACCAACCTAGAGCTAAAGAGAAATGTCTTGACAGTGGGAGCAATTAACCAGTGCCTCCAGAGGTCGTGAATGCTCCAACACTGGAGGTTTCTAAATAATGGATCACCAATGGTCTATATAGGATGTCCTGCTTGAGCTGGGAATTGGACCAGAAGACCTTAGAAGTCCCTTCCAACTCTGTTATTCTGTTAAATAAAGATGTGTTTGCAATCCACGATATATGAGCCATGTTCCTTAGCCCAGCCCTTTGTGAAACCGATGTTGAATGAGTGGGTTTTCCTGTTCTAGAAATACATGCTCCACATTTCAGGTGTTTGACTTCAGTCCAGGAGATGAGCTTCTGGACATGCAATGAAAGGCTTTGCTAAAGGTTCCCATTTTTATCTATTCATGAACTCGGAAGAATGAAAGAGATCCCAAATAGGTTCTAAGTGATACAAGTTTCAACAAGTTTCAACAAGTGAGGGAAAGGAGAACATCAGCCTCCCAAGATCTGTTTCCTAACAATGGAAAACACCAATGGCATCCTACATGGTTTGGCTTTAAACTATGACTCTTTGAATAAGCTACAGGGACTACAGCAGCCCTAGCCACAAACCCAATTTGGAAAGTTCAGTGGTTGGGTTTATGAACCACAATTAAACCACATAGTGGTGATAAATCCAATATTGGCTTGAGCTTTCTTTTCTGGAAGCATTCCAAGAGAGAGACTGTACAGTATGTTCAGAGGTCTCACCATTGTGGTTTGTTTTTGTGAACAATGTCAATACGGTCCGAAGAACATTGCCACAGGTCTAAGGACCTGACCACAGAGCGATGGCGACTTCTGATCATCTGACTGAGAACAGCAAAAGACACAATCACTTTGAAACATGTGACTTAAAGTGCAAACGTCTGTACTCTCTAGGACTTGGGTGTGCCCACATTTTGCTGGATTTTCAGAAAGGGGATACTCAAATGCTTCCTGGGTTTGTGGTTTACTTCAACTCATGGGCTTGTAGCCAGCACAGAAAGATCCCATCTAAACGGAAATGCTTTGTTTGTGGTACGGTTCACTCCCGTGTGAGAAAGATAAAGGTATTTGCACAAGAACAAGGCATGGATTGGCACAAAAGAAAGCGAATGTGGGATTTTGGAGTCTCCTGCGGATATTTTATGCCTGGCATGTCCAAGAGGCAGCAAGTACCTTTTCATCTTCCCGGCTTTTCCGAATGTAGGGCACCACATGCCTTCTTCCCTTTAAAAAAATAATTGTGCATTACTTTCTTGGGGAGCACTGTTGGGACTTGTGCGAAGGTAGTTTTGCCTCCTGTGAGAACATTCATCTCCTTTCAACATGTGTGTGGGTGGGAAAGTTATAAATTACAGGCTCTAAGCTCAAGTTCAGGTAATGGGAAGGGCTGCTTTAAATAGTTCTGTGATTAGAACATCCTTCTCCCAAATACAGCATATGTACAAAGGAGGCCAATGTTCACCTAGGAAGTACAGGGTTATTTCTTATGGAAACTTGGGGACAAAACCCAAGAGATGCACACATACACACACTCATTTTGTTTCTATTGTCCCTGTCAGTAGATTCCTCTGAAAGCAAAAGAGTTTGCTGTTATGAGCCTGTGTTTAAAATTCTGGCTATTCATGGGATTACCTTCAACAAACAGCAAATAAAATTTCCTCTTGAAGTTTGCATGCTTTCTTCTTTAGGGCTGAGCCAAGAGAAGTTAAACGGTGGGTCCTGATCAACAGAGGGATTCAATTTTTTTACTACTGGTTCTGTGGGTGTGGCTTGATGGGTGTGGCAGGGGAAGGACACTGTAAATTCTCCAGTCAGAGGTGGTATTTGCTGGTTCTCTGTACTACTCAAAATTTCCGCTACCGGTTTTCCAAAACTGGTCAGGACCTGCTGAACACCACCTCTGGTCCTGATACAGGTTTTGAGGTCTGCTTCGGAGGTATTTAGCAGGTTCTGACCAGTTCTGGAGAAACAGTAGCAGAAATTTTGAGTGGTTTGGAGAACCGGCACCTCTGACTGGAGATTTTGCAGTATCCTTCCCCTACAACACCCACCAAGCCATGCCCACAGAACCGGTAGTAAAAAAATTTGAATCCACCACTGGTCTGCTTCAAAAATTGTTTTAAAAACCTGTATATTCTTCATCTCTGCATCTAATAAAGAAAGATAGAGATGAACTGGATACAGATATGGACCGACATGGAGAAAGCTGAATATATTGATATACAGTAACATTTTAGAGCCAGTTTGGTCTAGTCATTAAAGCACCAGGCTACAGTAGAAACAGGGAGACTGAGAGTTCTAGTCCTACCTAAGGCATGAAAGCCAACTGGATGATTTTGGGCCAATCACCAGGAGACAGTGAGTTCTAGACATGCCTTAGGCATCAAAAGCTAGTTGGCTTACTTTTGGCCAGTCACTCTCTTTCTCTCTCAGCCTAACTGTCTTTACACAGTTGTTCCCATGGAGAAAATAGGAGGAAGAAGTTGTTGGATACGTTCTTGGCCTTGAATTATTTGTAAAAATAATGAAAGTGGGATACAAATAAATGAATAAATAAACAGATATGAAATTATAGACAATTACTTGGTGCAAAGACTCTTTGGAGTACCAGTTTGTAATGCCTTGGTAAGACCACACTTGAAATACTGCATCCAGTTCTGGTCACCACAAAATAAAATGACATTGAGACTCTGGAAAGGGGACAGAGATGAGCAACAAAAATGATTAGGGGACTGGAGACTAAAACATATAAAGAACCGTTGCTGGAATTGGGTATGTCAAGTCAAATGAAAAGAAGGACAAGGGGAGACATGATAGCAGTGTTTCAATATTTGAGGGGCTTCTACAAAGATAGGGGGTAAAACCAGGGGTGGGTTGCAGGGGGTTCACAGGGGTTTGGGAGATCCTAGTTTGGTTCTGCAACCCAACAGGATAGACACAGACTTCAGAGGATAATTAGGATTGCAGAAAAAACAATTACTACCCACCTGCCTTCAATCGAGGACCTGTATACTGCACGAATCAAAAAGAGGATTGTGAAAATATCTACAGACCCTTCACATCCAGGACATAAACTGTTTCAACTCCTACCCTCAAAATGACACTATAGAGCACTGCACACCAGAACAACTAGACACAAGGACAGTTTTTTCCCAAAACGCCATCACTCTGCTAAACAAATAATTCCCTCAACACTATCCAACTATTTACTAAGTCTGCACTACTATTACTATTAATCTTCTCATCACTCCTTATCACTCATCCCCTCCCACTTGTGACTGGATGACTGTAACTTTGTCGCTTGTATCCTTACGATTTATATGGACTGTTTCCTAATATGATTTGATTGCTTATTGTACCCTATGACTATTATTCAGTGTTGTACCTGATGATTCTTGACTCTTGATGAATGTATCTTTTCTTTTATGTATACTGAGAGCGTTGGAACCAAGACAAGTTCCTTGTATGTCCAATCACACTTGGCCAATAAAGAATTCTATCCTATCCTATCCTATCCTATCCTATCCTATCCTATCCTATCCTATCCTATCCTATCCTATCCTAGTATTCTATTCTATTCTATTCTATTCTATTCTATTCTATTCTATTCTA
>NW_020769330.1:11153500-11172634 GCF_900518735.1 Pseudonaja textilis | reverse complement strand
TATTCTATTCTATTCTATTCTATTCTATTCTATTCTATTCTATTCTATTCTCTAGCTAAGATTCCGTGCAGTTCGGAGGACCCCCCAAATCCCACACCTGGCTGGCCATACTCACCTCGCCCTGCCCCTCCCAGGAGTCCCCACGTGGCCCATTTTGGATGCAGGTAAGTGCAGGGCATGCACAGAGGCTCAGGGAGAGTGAAAAACAGGCCTCCAAGAAGTTCAGGAAGACTGGAAATGAACCCGTTTCCAGATTCCAGAGAGCCTCCGGAGCCTGGGGAGGCCATTTTTGCCCTCCTGGAGACTCAGGGAAAGCCTCCAGAGCCCGGGGAGGGCAAAAATGCCCCCCCCCGCCGCCATGATATAGGAGGCCAATTAGGCCACCCCACCATAGCCGCGCCCACCCAGCAACCAGGAAGAGAACCCCGTTGTTAAAATTTTTGAAGCCCACCCCTGGGTCAAACTATTTTCCAAAGCACTAAAAGGTAAGATAAGAAGCAATGGATGGAAACTAATCAGGGAGAGAAGCAACTTAAAAGTAAGGAGAAATTTCATAACGGTGAGAACGATCAACCAATGGAACAGCTTACCTTCAGACGTTGTGGGTACTCCATCACTGAAGGCTTTCAAAAACAGATTGCACAGCCATTTATCTGAAATGGCATAAGATCCCCTTACTCAGACAGGGGGTTGGACTCAAAGACCTTCAAGATCCCTCTCTATTATTCTATATTCTATATTTATATAAACCATGTACCTTTAATTAAAGCCAAGGCTGTAATATTTTAGCCAACTGGTTTGTTAGATAAACCAACTGAAATAATTCCACACCACCAAAAAGGAATCTTGGATTTGCAGCCAATTGTAATTGACCTAAAACACTTGGCCTAAATCAAATTTAAATTCTACTTTTATTTCTTTTTTCCTCTATTTATTTCTCATCTGCCAAAGTGCCAATATACGCACTTATGCAGGCTATGTTCATTCAGCTAATCAGCTTTCTTTAATCGGATGAAAAGCATGTTTTTAACTACGTTACAAGACAATCTTAGGCGTGTGCATTCAAGATAGCTCCGTGCAGTAATAAATAACATGCAATCACAGCCATGGATACTTTGCATTTAAAATGGTGCCCTGTTCCATGGGCTGTCATTTTGTCTTCCCCAAACATCTTTTCCATCTCAACAAATCTGCTGTCAGGCCTCCAGAATACACAATGAATTTAAACAATTAAACAGATTCAGCATCTGACCTCCCTTGAATTACTGTGGTCTCCAAAGCTGAGCGGTAAAATACACAAATGCACAGGCCCACAGTTTGGAAGGATTAATTATGCATACTTTTTTTTTTCTTCAGAAAGCAAAACTCTCTGATCAAATGTCACCTTTGAACTTGATTTGGGAATAAAATGCGAATGGAGTTTTATGATCCACTTTCCCCAACCAGTGAGATAAAAAAAATGTACGATTGCTTCTTGGAATAATTACTTGGAAGCATTTCCTAATAAGATAACAAAGAGGCAAATTATTTACCTTCCAACCTCCTTTTCATCTTGCCTTTCATTCAGAAGAAAAGGGAAACTATTAAAGACCTCTGGAAAGAACAAATGATGTAGCCCCGAAATGATGCCTGGCTAGCAAGGGAAGAGGATAAGGAAAACGAAAAGTTTTAGGTCTTACTCTTAAAAGTTTAAGAGTTTCTAAAATTGTAACCATCGAGTCTCTTGTACAAAGGACAGTTTTATACTGGAACAAATATGAGCTATAGTTTATTTATTTATTTTATTTATTCATTTCTTTTGTCAAACACTTAGAATATAATAGAAATAAGAATAAACGTAAGTTTAAATACATGAAATAGGAACTAATAATTGGGAACAATAGGACAGGAACGGTAGGCACGATGGTGTGCTTATGCACGCCCCTTACAGGATTGGGGTGGGATCGATAGAGGTTAGTTTGAGGGTAAAGGAGTGGGGGTTTGAGCAGGTGACAACAAAATCAGGTAGTAAGTTCCAGACATTGATCACTCTGTTGCTGAAGTCCTACTTCCTGCAATCAAGTTTGGAGCGGTTTACATTAAATTTATATCTGTTCTGTGCTCTTGCGTTGTTGTGGTTAAAGCTGAAATAGCCATTAACTGGTACGACATTGTAACATATGATTTTGTGTACTATGCTTAAGTCCAATCTTAGCTGGTGTAGTTCGAGGTTGTCTAAGCCTAGAATCTGAAGCCTGGTGGTATAGGGTATTCTGTTGCAAACAGAGGAGTGTAGTAGTGCAATGTAAAATTAAGAAAATAAAAATAAAAGAAGGGAACCAACAGCTGATTGTCACATTCTGCATTAATTTCATGTTGTGACGTGACTTTCCATCGTGGTTAATAAATAATCCCTGATAGCTTGGAAACAACCACCATAAAGAGAATCCAAGGGTTTTTGGGGTTAAACACCACCAAAGAGCTCCCTCAACTTACAGCAGTTCATTTAGTGACTAAAACGGCACTTAAAAAGAAGTGTCTTGTGACCATTTTGCAGACTTACAACTGTTGCAGCTTCCTTGTGGTCATGTGATCAAATTTCAGCTGCTTGGCCATTGGCTCATATTGATGACAGTCTCAATGTCCCGGGGGTCATGTGATCACCTTTGGTGACCTTCAGACAAGTCAGATTCACTGTGTTATTAACTTAACAATTGCAGTGATTCTCATATAACAAGTGTGGCAAGAAAAGTAGCAAAATGGGGCACAATTCACTGAGCAGCCATCCCGCTTAGCAACAGAAATGCTGGTCTCAATTGTGATTGCAAGTTGAGGACTACTATATTGGACGGGGCAGGAAATAGTCAAGAACAAAGAAGAACGGGGTTAAGTTGTTTGGGGTAGGGTGGAAATTCTGATATCTTTAAAAATTATTTTTAAATCATCTGATTATGCCTATATATGTGTGTGTGTGTGTGTTTACTGCATAGATAGATAGATAGATAGATAGATAGATAGATAGATAGATAGACAGATATAGACATATAGATGAGAAAGAGAGAGAGAGAGACAGACATAGATAGACATACAAATAAATATATATTGATATGGAAATGGACATGGAGATAGATAGCTAAATAGACAGACAGACAGATGATAGATAGTATATTTAGTATTAAGTTTATTTAAATGGATTTAGTATTATTTATACACACACACACACACACACACACACACAGAGTATTGTATATTTGCTGCTGATATATATCAAGGCAGCAGATGTATTTAATACTCCTTCTACTTTCCTCCAACAACAACCCTGTGAGGTAAGTTGGAGTGAGACAGAGTGACTATCCCAAGTCACCCAGCTGGCTTTCATGCCTAAGGCAGGACTAGAACTTAGCTTTCATGACTCAAACTTACTAGAACTTATCTTTCATGGCTAAGGCAAGACAGGAACATTAAAACTTATGTTTTACTTAATTATGAAATCTCTTTAATTGTGGCCATTATTAGAAATCCTTGGGATGATCGGTAACCTTCCTTTTTTTTTTAAATATAGTTTATTAATTTTTACAATTAAAACCAGTCACAATACATACACAAATAAGCAAAAGAAAGAAAGAAAGAAAAGAAAGAAGAGAGAAGAGGAAGAGAGGGAAAGAATTTTAAGAAAAAAAAAGAAAGAAAGAGGTTACAGGATTAAAAGTATTCTTATTTTAACAGTTTGCAAGATCTTCTTTTGTTTTCATCACCTTAACTTGTGTCATATAACCACACCTGTTTTTAACTTATATCGTTACCTCGTTATTATGTATTGATACTTTTCTTTTATGCCTTATAATATATTATTTATCTTTGGTCAATCCAATTATACCAACAATTCCAGCTATCATAGTATAGTGAAGTGTCTTTGTTTTTTAGCGCCAAAGTCAATTTATCCATTTCTGCGCATTTTGAGATTTTTTCAATAATCATTTCTTCTGATGGAATTTGATGTTGTTTCCAGTGTTGAGCGAAGGCTAATCTGGCCGCTGTTAAAATGTGTATTGTTATGTATTTGTTTTTTTTGGAAATTTGCTTATCAAAAATCGCTAGTAGGAAGGACTCTGGTTTGTATTCGATCTGCTCTTTGGTGATTTCTTCCAACCAAGTTTTGATTTTCTTCCAATACTTTTGGGTTTCTGCACAAGACCACCACATATGGAAAAAGGTTCCTTCTTTTTTCCTACACTTCCAGCAATGCGGACTCATGTTGGGGTGCATCTTCGCTAACCTCGAAGGGGGGAGATGCCATCTATAAAACATTTTATAAAGATTTTCCTTGTATGCTGCCGATTTGGTAATCTTATTGTTTCTGCCCCAAACTTTCTCCCATTCCGCTAATGTGATGCTGCGCCCTACGTTCTTACTCCAAGCAATCATATTTCCTTTTACGATTTCTTCTTCTAGTTCTGTTTCTAATAAGTAGTTATAAAATTTTGTTATGTTTTTTTTATTTGATCCTAATAAAATTTTATCTAACTGTTGCAGTTTGTTATTAATTCCGAATTCTTTTTTGTCTTGTTTATATCTGCTTTGAATCTGAAGATAAACCCATTGATCAATTTTATGTCCTTGCTCTTGAAGATCCAGCCTCGGTTTCAAATTTCCTTGTGGGTCTAATAAGTCTTTGTATTTAATCATTTTGCTAAGCTCCAAATTGTTTGGGTGAATCATTGCCTCCATTGTTGAAATCCATACTGGTACTTTTGTATAATGTTTTTTCCTTATTTTCCTCCAAATTGTTAATAGTGCGTCTCTAATTAAATGTCTGTGGAAATATTTTTGACTGGTTTTCCCTATGTCCCATAGAAAGGCGTGCCACCCCCTTTGTAAATCATGGCCTTCTAGAAATAGTATTCTTTTATTGGTTAAATTCACCCAATCCTTCAACCAAACTAATGAGGTGGCCATATGGTATAACTCCCAGTTTGGAAATGCTAACCCTCCCCTGCTCTTCATATCCTGCATTGCTTTTACATTTATTCTGGGTTTTTTCCCTTGCCAAATAAATTTCAGGGTTGTTCTATTGAGTTCTTCAAAAAACTTTTTATGTAATTTAATTGGGATCGTTTCGAATAAATACAAAAATTTAGGGAGAATGTTCATTTTAATAGTAGCAATTCGGCCTAGTAGTGAAATTTGAAGTTTCCCCCACGATTCTAAATCTTTCTTTACCTGATGTATCAGTTTATCATAATTGTTTTCTTTAAGTGTCTTACAGTGTGGGGTTAGCCAAATTCCTAAGTATTTCACTTTCTTTGTCACTTGTATCTGCATTATTTCTTCTAGTTCTATTTTCTGTTTTTCTGTTAGGTTTTTGGTCATTAATTTGGTTTTTTTTTTGTTTATTTTAAGTCCCGCTACTGCTCCAAATTTCTCTAATTCACTCATCAATTTTGGTCCCCTGTCTTTTGGTTCTTCAAGGAAGAAAATCATGTCGTCCGCAAACGCTTGCAATTTATATTCCTCTTTCTTAACTGTTAATCCCTTTATATCTGAATTCCGCCTAATTCGTGTTAATAATGTCTCTAATGCTAATGGCCATTATTAGAAATCCTTGGGATGATCGGTAACCTTCCTATTGTACCTTATTGATCTAGTTTTGAACGATGCTGGCAATTCATTTTGCAAGTTGTGAGACTTTCATTGCAAACATTCATTCTGCAAACTGCAAAACTGTGCATCCCAGGCATAGAGCTTAACACCTTCTGATGATGTTTCTCATAGCCAGGGGTGTCACATTCGATTTCATTGAGAGCCGCATCAGGGTTGTGTTTGACCTTGTGTGTGTGTGTGTGTGTGGCCAGGGTGGGCATGGTTGACCACTCATGTTGGGGGGCACCTGTGGTGGCCAAGTGCTAAGGTGGGACTTACCTCAAGACCCTTGCACACTCTCATAATTTCCTTCCTTCCTTCCTTCCTTCCTTCCTTCCTTCCTTCCTTCCTTCCTTCCTTCCTTCCCTTCTTTTTCCTTCCCTCTTCATTCTCCTTTCTTCTTCCCTCCCTTCTTCCTTTATTTTTCCTTCCTTGCTCTCTTTCCATCTTTCCATTTTTGTCTTTCCGCTTTCCCTTTCTTCTTTCCTGTCCCTTCTTACATGCTCAAATGCAAAAGGGGACACATTTCTCCTTTTGTTTTTAGTTTTGCTAGTCCTCTGCCAGCAAAAACGGGCCCTGGACCCCCCGTGCATGGTCCAGATCTAAGCATCCTGTGGGCTAAATCTAGCTCCCGGGCCTTGAGTTTGACACCCCGCCTTAATACAAGCCAAGCTTTTCCCAATTTATTTATTTTGATAATATACCAATAAAGGAGAAATTTAGGTAATATCTACTGTATAAA
The DNA here is from genome assembly GCF_900518735.1 of Pseudonaja textilis. The sequence goes on along the minus strand of NW_020769330.1, from coordinate 11,166,273 downwards.
TTGCAGCGTGCATTTATTTTGACAAATAGATCCCTGCCCGAAACAGCTTGCAGTGTAAAACTAAAAACAAAGAAACAAAAATAGTCCAGCTTTGCAGCATTTACGAGTAATTGTTCCTTCTGAGTACACTCTGTGCCTTGTTAGCTGAGAAGAGATCCTTTCCCTGCGTGATTCATTCTTTAAACACTTTGTCCTTTGTGACTCTCAATGCAGTCCTTTCCTTCCTTATGTGTCAGCATTGTTCCTAAGATAGGGAACCAAATATTGGCTCTATGATACAGGTAAGCTTTAGCTACCCAGATCATTTACAAGCATCCTGTTTAGTTTTGAATAAATCTGGATTCCGGATTGATTGAGATCATCTAGAGAACAGGAAATAATGCATTAATTTTTAGTGGAAAGATGCAAATAGCCTTTATCTTCCAAAGATGCTTTTTTTTTTTTTTTTCAAAAGGCAACTGGATTTTCTTGGGTTTTTTTTTTCTTTGAAAAAATTTCACTTCTCATCCAAGGAGCTTCTTCAATTCTAACTCTATCTTTTCAAAGGACAAAAAAACCCGCCAAGAAAGTCCAGTTGGTTTTTGGAAAAAAACCATTGTTGGGACATCCATGATCTGGATGATTGAGAATCTCCATAAAAATTTAGCCTGTATCTTCATTAACCTTTCCTGCAGTAAACCTGCAAAGGTGATAGGGCAGAAGATAGTGCATATTTTTAAATGGGAGAATAAATTAAAAAAAATCAAAACAAATAAAGCCAAAATTAAAGCAAACGCTGAACAGCAAATGCAACAGGTCAGGCCTCCCCACCCCCCACCCCCAGTTCAAAACCAGGTGTGTGAAACAGGAAAAATTTAAATAATTTGAACTGTACAAAGCATTCCTTTCAGAGGTTTCAGTATAAATTTCCCATGGTTGTGGTTACAGTATGCTAAGATTAATGAAGAGTTAGAATTCATTGGAGGGATAAAGCAGATGAAATATTTTTGCATAGAGGAAGAGAGACTGGTAATTGTATGCATGTAGTCCTTGACTCACAGCCATACATTTACTGATCCTTCAGAGTTAAAATGGCACTAAAAAAGTGACTTACGACCAATCTTTGCACTTATGAGCCACTCTGGTGCAGTGGTTAGAGTGCAGTACTACAGTCTACTTCTTCTGACTGCTGCCTGCCTGCAATCAACAGAAGTAGCAGAATCGAATCCCATCAGGTTCCAGGTTGACTCAGTCTTCCGTCCTTCCGAGGTGGGTAAAATGAGGACTCAGATTGTCTGGGGCAAGAGGCTGACTCTGTAAACTGCTTAGAGAGGGTTGTAAAGTGGTATATTAGTCCAAGTGCTATTGTTATTGCTATCATGACCATTACAGCATCCTCATGGTCTAGATTTAGACACTTGGCAATTGACATGTGCCACTGGCCTACAATGATTGCAAACAACATTGTGATTGCTTCCCAACTGGTTTCCAAGAAATAAAGTCAACGCAGGAAGGTATGTTTGCTGAATGACCACATGGTTCACCTAACAACCAAGGCAAAAGTCATAAAATCAGGTGCGACTCACTTAAGAACCACCTGGCTTGGAAATGGAAATTCTGGTCCCAGCTGTGGATGTATGTCAAGGATTGCCTGTGTCTGGTACCAAAAACGAACAAACAAAACACCACCTCTGTATTTGTTTGATTGGCACTTCAGGCTGGCAATCTTAACAATCAGTAATACGACCTGATGGGACTTGCTTCCAAGCAGACTTGTAAAAGATAATTCTGTTCTTTCTAATGACTTCCTGAGAATTTTAGTTTCAGATAGCTTAGATAAGGAAAGAAAAGCTTAATAATGATTGCAGAGGTTACAGTTTATTGCAGCTGATGGGTCCTTAGATGAATGTCAAGGAACAAGTCACTTCTAATGCCAGCTGAAAAGTACAGCAGTAATAATTAGCTAGCTGCTGCAAGAGACAGGAAACCTTTTGGAATATACAAGATAGCGTCATAAAGCTGGAAGGGACCACAGAGTTTTTCTAGTTCAACCATCTGTTCAAAGCAGGAGACTTTATACCATCCCAGTCAAATGGTTATCTAGTCTATTTTTGGAAACCTTCAGTGATGGAGCAAGCACAACACTGGGAGCAAAGCTATTCCATTGTGCTGAAGATGTTACCTAGTTGGATAATAAAACATCTGCAAGAAACCAATGAAGCTCAGAGAACACCAAGGGCTGTACAACTTATTTAAACCCAGTTTAACAGATATAATTACAAGCACCCATAGGAGTTGCTGCAACAAATGATGTCATGTACATCCTGGTATCAATATGCAAAGGGTACAAATAATTTACTGAATTTGTATCATTTGCACAATGACATCATGGCACATGTGACAGGTCACTGTGGCAGCTTCCAAAGAGCTACAGTTTACATAGCATGCTATGTCCTCAAAACAAACCCTATTATGGCCTGGCCCAATGACTGGACTCACACAATATTCTGAACCATAAGCCCAGCCAAACATACTTTAATTTTATCTAAAAAACAGGTGTCCAACCTTGACAACTTTAAGACTTTCCTGGGTTTCAATCCCAAAATCCCCCCACCTGTATAGATGGCTGAGGGGTCTGGGAGTTGAAGTCCCCACATTTTAAAGTTGCTGAGGTTGGACACCCTAGCTTTAGAGTGGTGTTCAAGCATAATTGAAGAGCTTGGTCCTCTATAGGAGAGAAGTTATTCATAAGACAACATATGTGAGGGGAAAAAATCCTCTTTATCATCTCTCATTCAAGACCTTCTGAAGATCCCAAAGAGACTTCTCACAGAAGCCAAACAAATCCAATGTTCCCAGTTCCTGATCTTAAGATTCAAGACTCAGTAGAGTTATAATTTTCACTGTTATTCTCTGAAGAAACACTCCACTCATTCACACATTTGCAAAGCCACTTGTACTTATCCAACACATCATCTAGCTAACCAGAATAAGTAGCAGTTCCTGGAGAACTGAGGAAAGATGTTTGTGGTACACAGGATCCCATTCTATGTAACGGTTTCAAAGGACAACATTCCAAGAGTTAATATGGATTCTCTGATCAAATATTTGGAAGAGTTAGAGGTAAAAGGAAACCAGGCCATCAAAGAACATGGTGGCTGGACACCAGCCAGAGCATAGAACAACTCAATGAAGAAGTACAAGGCTAGAAGCTGTGGAGAGACTTGGCCCATAGAATTGCCCTGACTTGGACATGACTAAATGGATAACATCATATTACATTATCTCAATCAATTCATTAGAGCATGGTCAATTCCATCTTAAGATTTTCCCCCAAATTTTCCAGGTCCTTTTTCACCTCATCCTTTTCCCCTGGAAATTATCTGCAGTTCTAGAACCATGTTTTGTTACATCCTCTTCCCAAATTCCATGCTGGTAATCCTTCACACATAGCATAAACTGAAACCCTTTGGATGAAACCTTTCTTCCTTTGTGGCCTGCTTTGAGTAGGCTGCCTACACACCATCTTTTATACAACCCATCACTCTGTAGCATGAAGCTCCACATTAGCATTCTACGATGCCATTCTATAATGATTGGCATCAATACTAATGACAATGTACTGACATTAGCATTTTGATCCATGGTTCATTAATTACTGCAGTTATACATGGCTAACATATTGAAACAAGCCCATATGGTAACATCCTTTGCTGTGTTGATGCTCTCAGAGAGAAAAGAAACAAAGAGGTGCCACGTATCAGGGTGCATTGCAAACAGCCTCCCCAGAAAATCATTGGGTGTTTTCTTTTCTTTTTTAACCCTATGCTTCACACAATCCAACCAGGAAACCATAAAAGCCAATATCCCTTTTATGATATATAGTAACAGAATCTTGTTAATCTGAATGTCCTTCCCACCCTTATCTTCCCCAGAACCAGGGAAGGTCTTGTTTCAGACATGTTCTCTGGTTACATTCCTATCCCAGACTCAGGCCTCTTTTATCTGTTAATTACTTTATTTTATTTATTTATTTTTGTCAATTGTTTACAAGATAATAGATATAAGTAAAAACATAGTTATGAATACATGGATACATATAAGAAAAATAAAAAAATAAAAGAAACAATAGGACAGGGATGGCAGGCACATTGGTGCACTTATGCACGCCCCCTATAGACTTCTTAGGAAAGGGGTGAGGTCAATAGTAGACAGTCTAAGGTTAAAGTTTTTGGGGGTTTGGGGAAGAAACCACAGAGTCAGGTAGAGTATTCCAGACATTGACCACTGTTGCTGAAGTCGTATTTTCTGCAGTCAAGTTTGGTGCGATTAACTTTGAGTTTATATCTATTGTTTGCTCTTGTATTGCTATCGTTGAAGCTGAAGTATTCATTGACAGGTAGGACATTGCAATGTATGATTTTATATACTATACTTAGATCAGACCGAAGGCGGCATAGTTCTAGGTTTTCTAGGTCTAGAATTTCAAGTCTGGTGGCATAAGGTAACCTGCAACAAGTAGAGGAGTAGAGAACTCTTCTTGTGAAATATTTCTGGACTTTCTCAACTGTGTTAATTTCAGTTACATAATGTGGGTTCCAGACTGATGAACTGTATTCGAGTACTGGTGTAGCAAATGTTTTGTATGCAGTAGTTATTAGTGTAATATTTCCAGAGAAAAAGGTATGTATGATTAGGTTAACAACTCTTAACGCCTTTTTGGCTATGTAGTTACAGTGGGCTCTAGCAATTAGATCATTAGAGATGAGTACTCCAAGATCCTTGACAGAGTTTGGATCATCAACAAGGTCTTGACTATTCAGCCTGTATTTTATTTTCTGATTTTTTTTGCCAATATGTAGGACAGAGCATTTATTTGTTGAGATTTGAAGTTGCCATTTGTTTGACCATTCTGATACATAGTCAAGGTCTTTTTGGAGGGTAGCAGTATTGTCTGTGGTGTTGAATAGCATTACATCTTCAGTGAAGAGAACGCAGTTGCTCTTGATATGATCACAGCGGTCATTTATGTAGAGTATGAAAAGAGTTGGTCCTAGAACACTGCCTTGGGGGGACACCACTGTTGACAGGTACAGAATTTGATAGGATGCTCCCAATTTTGACCATTTGTTGTCTGTTTGACAGGAATGCTTCTATCCAGTTATTCAGGTGTCCAGAGATACCATAAGATTTTAGTTTTAGGAGTAGTTTGTCGTGTACCACTGAATCAAAGGCTTTACAGAAGTCTATGTAGATTGTGTCTATTGCCTTGCCCTGATCGAGTAGTGTAGTCCATATGTTTTTGCAGTGTAATAGTTGCAGATTACATGATAATTTTTTCCTGAAACCAAATTGTTTATTAGAGAGTAGGTTGTTTGTTTCTAAGTGGAGAATGATGGATTGGTTAATAATTGATTCCATGACTTTACAGGTGACGCAGCATAAGGAGATTGGTCTGTAATTTTCAACTAGGCTGGGGTCTCCCTTTTTGAAGATGGGGATGACCGTGGCTTGTGACCATAGCTTTGGCAAGGAGCTGGTCCTGAAAGATTTTTCAAAGATTATGCTTAGAGGTTCTGCTATGGCAGTGGATAGCTTTTTTAAGAAGTAGGCACATATTCCATCTGGTCCAATAGATAGAGATGGTTTTAGATTGTGTAGTACTTTTTCAACATTGTCTTCTGTAAAATTGATATGTATTAGATCATTGTAGTTTTCTGTGGTTTGACTAGGAAATACTGGACATGATCCATTGCTGTTTACAAATACTGAACCAAATAATGTGTTAAAGAGGTTGGCTTTAATAGTGTCGGCATTGCAGTCTTTACCATTAGGTCCTATCAGGGGTGGGATGGACCTTGAGTCTTTTAGTTTGTTGTTTACAAAATTGTAGAAAACACGGGTGGAATTGGTGCATAGAAGGTTTTCCTCTTGTTTAATGTGATAATTGATGCATTCAGTTTTTATCTGGTGGCATAAATTTTTGTATCGGCTTTTGAAGTTGGCAACATGACCAGATTTGTTTTTCCACCAAAGTGATTTCTTTTTGGATTGAAGCTTCCTTATTGTTATGGGTAATTTGTTTTTTTTTTTTTCTGGTTTTGGGAGTTGTTATTGGTACATGTAGTTTGATGACTCTTTTGACTTCAAGTAAAAAAACGTTGTAATGGTCTTCTACAGTATTGCATCCAGAGAATAGATTATATATAATAGAATAGAAAATACTTGGTAGTGACTCCTCTCCTGTCTGTCAAGGCCATTCCCTGTACCCTTCATATTTGCTCATATGGTTCTTCTGACCTTTACCTATTACTGGAGGAACAGATTTCTGATGACTGTTCCCACAGCATCCAAGGAGATCTAAAAGAAGGTCTTCAAAGAACCTTGGCTGACATTGTCTCAGAAGATCAGCAGAACAGTTTTGCTGTCCAGTGGAGATAGCTTTGCCCAAAAGGGACAAGAATGTTTCTTAGGGGTTCTTGCTGTTCTCTGAGCTTGGTTGTTTTCTTGCAGATGTTTTATTACCCAGACTAGGTGACATCATCAGTGCTAGTAGGGGAATTGGGTTTGTTCTCTACTTTCTACTAGCACTGATGATGCTTCTAGGGAATAAATATAAAACTAAACTGGGGGAAACATCTTTCTTCAATCTTGTTTTTAGTAAGATGGTGCATACTAGGTTACCAGCCTTAGCTGTACCTGTGCCAAAAGAAAATTCCCTCCCTGAAATAGGGACATCACTGGTCAGTTTTAACCCATGTTGGTTGCTTTGCTACAACAGCATGACAGATTTGGAAGGGACCTTGGAGGTCTTTTAATCCAACCCTAAAGGCAGGAAACCCTATACCATTTCAGACAAATCGTTGTCCAATCTCTTCTTAGAAACTTCCAGAGTTGGAGCATATACAACTTCTGGAGGTAAATCATTCCACTGATGAATGGTTCTAACTGTCAGGAAATTTGTCCTTAGTTCTAAGTGGTTCTCTCCTTAATTAAGTTCCATCCATTGCTTCTTGTCCTGCCTTCAGGTGCTTTGGAAAATAGGTTGACCCTCTTCCTCTCTTCTTTATGACAACCCCACATGATAAGAACAACCAAAACAAGAGTAACCAAAACTCAATTTGACCCCAAGCATGGCTACACTATTCCATGCAAATGAGGATCATTGCTCCAGGGAATGACCTGTCAGCTGATATATTGTTTTCAGCATCCCATTAACTAGGAGATCTATGTGGCACAATGACACACACAGAGGAGGCTCTTAATAGGCAGCATGAGAATTGGTGTCTGTATGTGTTAGAAGTAGGGAGGACTCACAATTGTAGCTTCCGTGGCTGGGGGAATGAAGAGTCAAAATTGACGAGATGGTGAACAGAGTGTTGTTCTGTCTCCATTGATCATGCAGGTCAACACGCAGGCATGTACAGAAACGCCGGGCTTTCCTTGTGATGTTGTGTCTGCCTTCTTGCTCACTTTTAACCACCCCACCCCTTTTTGCAAAGATAGAGCAAAATGGAGAAGCATATGAAGAGGGTTAAATTTTGCTTCATTTTCTTTTTTTCTTGCTTCATGCTGTTAATTTCTTTGGCTTATTACTTCTTTTTTCTTCCTTCTCTGTGCTCTGCATAATGTTGTTTATCCCAAAAGAGACTAGTGGTGTGTGTGTGTGTGTGTGTATGTATATATTCTTGCATCTTCCTTCCAAATAAAGATTCAAGATAATACACAATGCATTAAGAATGTTTTATAATATATGGGGGGGGGGGCGTGATTTAAAGATGCTAACCTTCTTTTGAAGATGATCCAGACATAAGCACTCCTCCCAGATTCTCTGCTCTGCCAGCTCTTTCCCATAGACTTGCTATCAGTTTGTGTGCGTGTGGGAGCACGAGCGAGTAAGAGAGCGAGAGTTATGAGAAAAATACATCAACAACGATGACTATAAACATTCAGGCCAATTCTTCAGTGACCTAAGACTGAAGTGATTATTAAGAAGACATCAGGTGACCAACTCGGATTAGCTCCCCTGTAAGTACTGTCTTCACATATCACCTTGATCTCAGTTTGCCTAGCTGGGTTCAGCCAGTATGCTAAGCCATACACCATAATGGACTCACCACAATGGCTGCTTCACACTGAATAAAGAATAACAGAGTGGGAAGGGTCCTTGGAGGTCTTCTTGGCCAACCCCCTGCTCAAACAGGAAACCCTACACCTATTTCAGATGAGTGTTTGTCCAATCTCTTCTTAAAAACCTTAAATGTTGGAGCACCCATAATTTCTGGAGACAAGTCATCCTACCAATTAATTGTTATAAGTGTCAGGAAATTTCTCCTTAATTCTAGGTTCTCTCCTTGGTTGGTTTCCATCCATTGCTTCTTGTCATGCCTTCAGGTGTTTTAGATAATTGGTTGATTCCCCCCTGTTCTTTGTGGCAGCCCGTTAGATATCGGAACGTTGCTATCCTGTCACCTCCAGTCCTTCTTTTCAGACCTGCCCAATTCCTGCAACCATTCTTTATATGTTTTAGCCTCCACCCCACTAATTCTCTTTCTTGCTCTTCCCTGTGCTTTTTCTAGAGTCTCAACAGCTTTTTAAATATTGTGTCAACCCAAACTGGATGCAATATTCCACGTGTGGTCTTACCAAGGCATTATAAAGTGGTATCAAATGCAAATAAATTGCATTATAACCCAAAGTGTTGTGCATTGACCTTTGTTGACCACTGTTTGCAAAATCCGAAGATGTCCCTGGCAGAGGCATGGTACAGGCTGTCAAAATCTCAAAATAAGATCTGCAGCTGCACAATTAAAAGCCAACTTTTCTTTCACAGATATCATAACCTCCATCTTAATTTATTTTGATGTTCTCTGCAACTCCAGCGATGGAGAAGACAATTTCTAAGCCCCCAATGTGGAGAAACCTGTTGGGATAAAACCAGGCAGTCTGGTCTAGGTGACATTTTTCAAATTCTTTCCAGCACCATGTTTTTTCCCCTTTTAATTAATAAAGCTCTACATGACCAAGATTGAGAATCCAATTGTCTGTGTCTCCATGTCGAAATCTTAACTGGTCCAGGTCTTAAATGGCAGGCAAGCTGCAGCCTTAAGCGAGTTCATCTGCTGAAGACAGTAATTACCCATTTTCTGTCTAAATGAGAATGGGCGGCAACTGCTGATCCCAGCTGAAATATCTGGAAAGAGTTTGCAGTAACCCATAGCAACTGTGGCAGCATGTGGCAAATATATCTCAAGAATGCATTCCAAGGTACTTTTTACACCCTGTTCTGGTGTGTCACTAGCAAAATATAAGCCTAACGGTTGAGCAATGACAGTGGTGGACAACGGTAGTGTTGACAAGCATGTGAGGCTGTTTCATGTTGCCAGCTGCTGTTCGGTGCCTGCCAGTCTCTCAATGATTGATTTTAAAACCTGGGATGGTGTACTTAAGACTATAGCGAATCCAACCTGGATGGAAATGAGCAACTACAAGTACTGACTGGTGGGAAGCCTAGTGATTCACCTGTTCAAATATGCAAGGTTGGTTAGCAAGGAATTGTGTGTGAATGCAGGGAAGATTTAGATTTATTAAGAGTTCAGCTGGAAATCCTTCCACCCAATCCAGAAGGATTTCATTCTTTATACAATCCTGCATGATTCACTGCCAACTTTAGAAAAGACAGTTCTTGGCCCGACAAAGAATTGGTGCCTTCCCCCTTGTCTGAGATAGGCATAGGAAATAAAGTAGAAAAATGAGATTATCTGGCATTGTTGGTATAGAGGTAGCCTTCGACTTAAGACCACAATTGACTCCAAAATTGCTTTTGCTAAGCAAAAAAAAGTTGCTGAGTGAGTTTTGCTCCATTTTATGAGCTTTCTTGCCACAGTTGTACAGTGAATCACTGCAATTGTTTATTAGTAACAACTTTGCGAAGTGAATCTGTCTTCCCCATTGACTTTGCTTGTCAGAAAATTACACCAATGAACCTGAAATACTACTGCATCCATCGTAAATATGAGTCAGTTGCCAAGCATCCAAATTTGGATAATGTGATCACAGGGATGCTGCAATGGTTATAAGTGTGAAAAGTAGTCATAAGTCACTTTTTTCAGGGCTGTTGTAATTATGAATGATCACTAAATGAATGGCTGTAAGTCAAAGTCTACCTGTATTTTAAAATATTGAGTAAAGGAAATTCGGCTAAGGGGCAGAAATGCATTGGAAAAAGAGGCTGTGATTATATCCAAATGTCACTGTCAATCAGCCATCTTGGAGCTGATGATCAACGTGATAGATGAGTCTAAACCATGGATTGCTTAATCTTTATAAACCCCCATTGGCTCAGTTCATCCAGGTTGGATTTACCTTTAACCCAGCTGCAGTACAAAAAGGAACATGGATGAGGATGGAGAAACTTGAGGATTCTGAGGCCAAGTTTGCCAATGAAAGAGAATATTGTAGCGCAGGGTTGAACTGCAGGGTCCTTGGTGCCATCTGAACTTCACCCAGTTCCTTGCAGATATTTCATTATCCAACTAGGTAACATCATCAGCACTAGAAGTTCTCTATTTAATATATGAATGGCTTGCTCTGTCAGTGTTGGTGGTGTATTCTTGGTGGATCCTTGATTATACTGTTGTTTACTATTAGCTTATTTGTATGAGTTGGGAATTCTTTGATTGGGTGTTGTTTATAGCTTGCTTTTAGTCTAGAATTAGTCTAGAATTAATCTTGGTGGGTATTGCTGCTTATCTGGGTGTTGACTGCTGGTGAGGAGGTGTTTGAATCTTTTTGTTCCTTTTTTGGCTTTTTGATTGTGTCTTTGGAATGGTATGCAGAAGTTGTTTATCCCTATGTGTCTGTTGATGGCTAATTTATCAGAATTGCCAGGCAGTTTGTTTTTCCCACAGAGAGTAAGTAAATATTTGGAAACAGGAGAAGATGGAAGAAGCCAAACTATCTTTTCCTGTAAAGGTAAATGAATGTGGAAAAATGCACAAGTTGGAATATTCAACTATATTTTGAGAACGGGGCAAACTATCATATTGGAAACTGAGATCAAACTGGAACATTTTAAATAAGTGATTTTGCAATGATTATTTAAAGGATTTATTCTGACTTTAACAAAATGTTGCTGTCTTATCTCACAACAGTAGCAATATAATTAACACAAGTATGTTTGAATAACCTGGTATGGTTCTAATATTTACCTGGTATAATATGTATTATATTAACACAAGTGTGTTTGAATAACCTGGTATGGACCAGATTTGCTTCTGTTTTGGCTACTTTCAAGAAAACTGATTGCTTTCATCATTGGTGGAAAGGTTATTTGACACTAAACTCACATCATATTTGTATCAAAAATTAAAGAAGGTTTTCAAAGTTGATATTAATGATATTTACAGTTTGTGAATTGAAAAACATCTGAAGCATCAATGGCAGAGGTGGTATTCAGCAGGTTCTGACCAGTTCTGGAGAACTGATAGCGGAAATTTTGAGTAGTTTGGAGAACTGGCAAATACCACCCTTGACTGGCCATGCCCCATCTATTCTCTACCTCCAAAGTCCCAGCTGATTGGCTGGGTCTTCTTTTGTTGCCCTGCAGAGGAGAATGGAGCTGGAAAGCAGGTTAGTGGGATGGGGAGGGAATAGGGAGGGAATGGGGATTTCACAGTAACCTTCCCCCAGGAGGGAGAAGGGAATTGAGATTTTTCAGTATCCTTCCCCTGCCACACCAAGCCACACTCAACAAGCCACACCATGCCCACTAAGCCATGGCCACAGAACCGGTAGTAAAAAAAAAATGAATCCCACCACTGTTCCACAGCCATAAAAATGTTGAAATTGTTCTAATGGATTTAAGATTAAAGTTAATTTAAAATATTTTAAGCCATAAAACATCCAATCTGGGTTGGTCACTGGGACCACATTCTTCTGAGTGTTCAGAGTCGTGCTAGAGCCCATCGTCAGGTAATTTCTCTCTAGTACAGTGTGTATGGTTTGGGCTATGCTGTGGATGGTATTCATATGGTGCCTATTGTGTGTGGCCTTTTAGATGTTGATTGGGGTGTTGATGGCTGGCTATTAAGTTGTTGGGTGTGGTTTCCTTGTGCTGCCAAGCCCTCACTTCCTAAGTACTTGATAAGCTGGGGATAAATCAACCTTCCTGTCGACTGTCGTGGGGTGCATTTCCCAGGCTTCAATCAGTTCCCTGGCTATTTTTGTGCCTGCTCGTTCAACAATCTTAGTAGCTGTAAAATTGAATGTATGTCCTTGTTTATTGCAACGTAAGACTACACCTCACAGAATGCATTTGAAAGGATGGACATCAAATTTTATTTGCTGGTGACAAAAGAATATTAGAGGTCATTGATTCACAGGATTTGGTTCTGTGAGTCACAGAAATCAGTTTGGAATTTTATTTTAATCTGCATAAATAGATTTATGGGGAAATCTTTTTAGTGTTATAGATATTAATGTTATGTTAAACCATGTCCCTAAATTTTGGAATCTGACTATTCTTGAAGAGTTATGACTATATTGGTTCTGGGATATAACTAAAAGAATTATTTTGAGAAGCTGGAAAAGTACTATTATTCTTCATATTAAGGCTTGGATTCAAGAAATGTGTAATTTATGTGTTTTGAAAAGGCATTTTTATCTACTTATAAAAAAATTGATGCAATATGTTTCCCTTTGGCACAGATTTCCTGACATTTTCTTACAATAGAACATTATAATTCATTCTTTTTAATTAAGGGTTAGAAACTTTTAAATATCGTTTAAAATTT
>NW_020769330.1:11132858-11153100 GCF_900518735.1 Pseudonaja textilis | reverse complement strand
TAATAATAATAATAATAATAATAATAATAATAATAATAATAATAATATCTCTAAGATGTCCATATCTCAGTAAAATAATGATGTTCTGAATTCCTTCTTTGGTAAATAAGTGAATTACTTAATATGCAAATCCCCTTTATTTGATAACAAAGAAAAGCTTAAAATAATTAGTTGAGTGGTTTAGATTTCATCATTCCCTTAGCCATTCCTCAGGTCACCATCTTTTTTTAGATGGTGTATATTTTTAGACTGAGTGTTCCTGGCATGAATCCAAGCTGCAAAGCCCTGCATATGATTAAAGAAAGTCAGACAGCTGCCCTAGGTAAGGAACGAGACAAGAGAAGTCAGTAGGACAGCCTTCCCTTTGGGTCTCCTAAGTTCATCTGTTCTTCTGGGAAATTGTGGAAAATGTGGTCCTACTACCAGTGTCCCACCAAATCTAGCCGCCAGTGGATGGAACGAGGTGAAGAGCACCATATCTTTTGTGACAGAGAATAACTCTGCAGGGGTGGGCTCCAAAAATTTTAGCAGATCCTGCATTTGTTGCCAGTTGGCTTCTAAGAGTAATTCAAGGTGCTAGGTGTCACCAGGACCCAGGCTTATCCAGAACTACTTCTTCTCTTTGATAAATGTCTGTCACAAAGGAAGGCAAATATACATGCCCCATGATAATGTTGTAGGATCCAATCTGGGTCGGTCACAGGGACCTGACTTCCAGTTTAGTCTTCTGAGCTTTTGGACTCGTGCTGGAGCCCATCCTCAGGGAAGAACTGCAGTGGTGGGATTCAATTTTTTTTTACTACCGGTTCTGTGGGGGCGTGGCTAGGTGGGCCTGGCCAGGGGGTCATGTGACTGGGTGGGCATGGCTATGAAGTATTTTCCCCCACCCCTTTTGCAGCACCTCCCTGCACCCCAGTTTTTGCCTACTGGGCCTCAGGGAGGCTTCCTGGCAAGGTAAATACAACAGCAAAGGGGAGGAGGAAATCAGCTGTGGCACGTGATTTATATTAGCTAGAAAGCAGAAATTCAATATTTTCCTGGTTTCTAGCTAATCTAAATTGCACAGCACAGCTGATTATTGGAAATATCGGTTCAGCCAAACCGGTAGCATTTTTTTTTTACTACTGGTTCAGCTGAACCGGTAGCATTTTTTACTACTGGTTCGCCCAAACTGTGCCAAACCAGTAGAATACCACCACTGAAGAATTCCCCATCAGAAAGTGCGAATGTCTATTTTGTGAGATCCACTTGGGTCCCTCACGCCAAAGGAATATTGTCATCAAGAACCACAAAGATGGTGATCATTCCCTATTGCTTCCGTCTTTCTTTGCCCAAGAGGTTTTCCTAAAAAGTAGTCTGGCACTGACCTTGTAGGTGTTTAGGAAAGCCATCAAGACTTGGATACCCCCTAAGGTTTAGGGAGGTTGGCAGGGTTGAAGTTTCCTGCAATGAGGCTACATTACTGTTGTACTGTAGTCGCTTAGCAGCTATTCAAATTTATGATGCAACACCCCCCCCCCCCAAAAAAAAGTACTTAGGATCTGATTCCAAAGTTCTGACATGACTGCAATTTGGGCAGCCTACGATCACTTGACCATGATTTACAACATTTGGGAGAGAATCAAGCATTGACTTTCAGTTTTTGGAAAAAATACCCCATCGGTTTGCTTAACAAGGATGGATTGCTTTAACAACATGGTGATTTGCTCAATGGCTGCTGCAAACAAAGTTAAAATCAGGTCAATCATGTGGATGACCTGCTTTATAACCATCATAACTGAGCCTTGGTGGCGCAGTGGTTAGAGTGCAGTACTGCAGGCTACTTCTGCTGACTGCCGGCTACCTGCAATTTGGCAGTTCAAATCTCACCAGGCTCAAGGCTGACTCAGCCTTCCATCCTTTCGAGGTGGGTAAAAGGAGGGCCCAGATTGTTGGGGACAATATGCTGAATCTATAAACTGCTTAGAGAGGGCTGTAAAGCAGTGTAAAGTGGTATATAAGTCTAAGTGCTATTGCTATCATGGCTTATGATCATAATGGGCAGTTGAGGATGTTGCAATTTAATGGGCTTTTTTTTTTGGTTTGCTGTTCCTTGGTGCAGTATAATCAGAGGCAATGGTTTTATGTTTGCTGCATTTAATCTTTTTTTATAGTAAACCAGATATGTAAGCTGGCAACAGCTGAAGTAGCAGATAAGCAGCTACATATATACATTTATATATCAGTTCACTGAGTATCCAACTTCTATAAAAAAGGAGACCTTTGAAGTAGATGTCTTTTGTACAGAGTTTGCTGAATTGAAGCACTGAGCTAAAGTACAGAAAGTTTATTTATATTTCCTGTTTCTGAGAATATTACTTCCTTGTATGCTACAATCTTTTCTTCCCTATTTGATTCAATCAACAAAAGGTTGGGTTATATAATTGGGTGCAGTGGTCACTTCAACCCACTTCAGACCTTAAACATAATTTTTGTTTCTCTTTCTTTCCATAGGAAAATTTTGGTTTTTGGAAAGATACAGATTTTTAAAAATTTCCAGTCTATTGATACTTCTTTCTTTGATCCGTATTTGCTTTTTCTGCAAGACCTCAAGATGGCAAATCTTGTACTTCCTCCTCCTTTCACCCTCAGTAACAATCAGTTAGGCTTAGAACATCGGCGTAGCTTTTAGTGATTCCATCATGAATGGAGACAGTTGGCAAAAATGGTTTGGTTGTATCAGCTCACACTTCAGTTGGAGCACACACACATGATAAGAAAGAGCATCAGAAGTTTCCATTCACCAAGTCTGAGCATTGCTCTCGATGTAGATATAAGTAAGGTTTTACACCTTGGCAAGAAAAAACCAACTATAGGATAGGTGAAACTAAGGTTAATGGCAGTAACTGTGAGAGGGAACTTAGAGTCATACTGGACAATCATTTCAAATATGAATCAACCCCGTGCAGCAACAGGGCATACTTCTCTAGATGCACATTTTGATTTGCCTAATGGACAAATGAAGGCAAATGAAGGTAGGACAAGAAGCAGTGGATGGAAACTAATCAAGGAGAGAAGCAACTTAGAACTAAGGAGAAATTTCCTGACAGTTAGAACAATTAATCAGTGGAACAACTTGCCTCCAGAAGTTGTGGTATTCCAACACTGGGAATTTTTAAGAAGAGATTGGACAACTATTTGTCTGGAATGGTATAGGACAGCAGTCGCAAACCTTTCTTGGCTCCTGGGCCGATAATTGCGCTTGTGCTCATGCACCTTGGGCTCACAGGCTAGTACCCAGAAGGCAATGCGTGCTGGCCCCTCACACCCTCTGCGCATGCGCACATGCTCACCCTGCAGCATGCTGTGCATCTGTGCATGCATGCGCAATCCCCCTGTCATGTGCCAGGAGTCTGTGTATGCATGCATGATCTCTCCGCCGCGCATAGCATGCGCAATTCCCCCACTGCACGCCATGCATCTGCACATGCACGTATGAACCTCCCCCATGCACTGCGCATCTCTGCACATGCATGCATGATCACCCCCATCTGCCACCCATCTGCACATGCATGCACAATCCCTTTGTGTGACGTGTGTCTCTGTACATGCGTGTGTGTCTCCCGCGAACACACACCCTTGCGTATGCACGCCAGTTACCCGACAATCAGCTGTTGGACGGCAGCGGTGCATGCAGGCGGAGTGGGGATCTTCCGGGCAAGCTCTCGCATGCCGGCAGAAGTGGCTCAGAGTGCCACTTCTGGCACACATGCCATAGGTTCACCAACACGGGTATAGGCAGGGGTGGGTTTCTACTGGTTCTGTCCACCTCTGTAGAACCAGTAGCTCTGAAGAGCAGCAGACATAGAACCGGTTCTATGTCTGCTGATGTTTTTGCCCACCTGCCCACCCGGGCTCTTACCTGATCTTTATTTCCTGCTTTTTCAACCTCAGCTACCAAGCGAGGCACAGCTGCAGTTTAAAAAGCAGGACAAAAGGGCTTTTTCAAAGGCTGCTTCTCTGCACGCAGCGTGCTGATGACGATTTACAGGCTCATGTCCGCAGCGTGCAGGGAAGCACATCGTAAATCACCGAACCTCGTAAATCACCAAACCTCGTAAATCACCAAACCGGTAGCTAACCCTGTCGGATCCCACCCCTGGGTATAGGGTCTCCTGGTTGAAGACTTCCAAGGGCCCTTCCAACTCTGTTGTTCTGTTATTCTCTTCAAATGCATTTTTAAATATTACATTCATGAACATGTCCATTTTTGTAGACTTTTCCTTGATAGATCCCTTTTTCTTCAAATGATTGGCAAGTTGCATTGTGCAATTCAGAGAACGGTGACTTGTGTATGATAAGTTATTTGTTCGAGTGTTGGTTTGAAAATGCAAAATTAGGTACATTAGTATTCAAATGCAGATGAAATGAATTTTTCCCTTATCACCACTTCCCATTTCATGTGTTTAGGCAGTAGAAGGACGGAAGTTCCTCTTGTGTCATTGAAATTTGTATCTTTTCAACCAGCTGTTGGTTTCATCCCTCATTATAGACAATTGCATAATGAAATCTCAGTTTTTACTTCTTTTTTTTCCCCGCTCAAGAACAAAGTGATCAGCACTTGTGAGCGTGTAATGGGGACAAAAGCACAGTGGAATTGGGTGGAATGCTCGCTTTTAGCAATTTTTCCTTTTCTCTTTCTTTTTCACAACCGTTCTGAATTTTAGCCATATCTGACTTCTCTAAGTAATCCATGCTTGGAGACTTTGTGCTGAATGAGAATTACAACACAGGAAAAGGAACCTTGAGGTATGGATGTAAAAGGGCCTGCAAGACTTAGAGACAGCCAAATCAGCTGTTTTTCATACTAGAACAGTACAAAAGTGCAAGAGAGAAGGAGCTAGACTCAGCATTATGAGGCAAGAAGTCTCTTCCGCTTGTGGGGTCATTATGGAACCAGGACCAAAGTCCAATGACTGAACATGAGAACAAAAAATCATGGGAACTGACTTGCTGGAAATGAATTATGGAGCCCTCCAGAGGAGGAGGACTAGTTGGCAACTATGAGAATTCCTCAACCAGCCTTGCTGGCAGGAGAATTCTGGGAGTTGAAGTCTACAAGTCTTAAAGTTGCCGATTGGAGACCCTGCTCTAGAGCAATGTTTCCCAACCTTGAGAACTTTAAGATGTGTGGACTTCAACTCCCAGAATTCCTCACCCAGACCGCACATCTTAAAGCTGCCAAAGTTAAGCAAGCTGGCTGGGGATTCTGGGAGTTGCAGTCCACAACTTTTAAAGTTGCCAAGTTTGGAGAAACATGCTTTAGTCTGACATCATCTTTCTAAATAGCAATAGCACTTAGACTTATATACTGCTTCACAGTGCTTTACAGCCCTCTCTAAGCGGTTTACCAAGTCAGCCTATTGCCCCCAACAATCTGGGCTCTCATTTTACCCACCTCAGAAAGACAGAAGGCTGAGTCAACCTTGAGCCTGGTGAGATTTGAACTATGAAATTGCTGGACAGCTAGAAATCAGCAGAAGTAGGCTGCAGTACTGAATTCTAACCACTGTGCCACCTTGACTCATAATTGTAGCTATCCTGGATTCTGTAACCTAGATATTCTCCTCCAACATTCGCTGTATGTGTTGAACTCCAATTCCCATATTTCCTGGGGGAAAAAAAACCTGTATTAGCTGGGAATTACTGAGGTGGACACATACAGCAACCTTGAAAAGTATCTGGTTGAATAAGTCAGCTTTATAAACCCACCAAAGGGCATGTAATGAACAACTTAAAAACAAGAACTGGATCAGGAGTTGACTTTGATTGTTGGAAGCCAACTGGGAAGGTCACAAACGGTGATCACATGGCTTTGGGATGCTGTCATTGTCATAAATAGATGCCAGTTGCCAAGCCCCCAAATTTTGATCACATGACTGTGAGGAATGCCAAGATGGTTGTAAGCATGATGACCGGTTGTATATTGCTTGTTTTCAGTGCTGCTGTTTCTTCAAACGATTGTGAAATGAACAGTTCTAATCAGGGGTGGGATTCTGTCAGTTCGAACTGGTTCGGGCGAAACCCTAGCTCTGATGATCAGCTGGCTCCAGACTGGTTGGTCTGATGATCATGTGGGCCCACCTCTGCATTGTATTCACCTTTATCTACTCAGCTGATTCATGTGGCAGAGCGGATTGCTGCGCCTCAGCTATGTTACTTCCCCTAAATAACATTGAAGGTAAGGAATTTTGAAACCTGTGCACACACGTGCAGCGAAGCACCACGATTAGCAAACCGGTTGTAACACCAGCAGCATCCCACCACTGGTTCTGAGTCAAGAACTACCTATAGTGGAATTCCAGGCTGCAATGATTTGTTTAATGTTTAAAACGCTGTGTAAATCCTCCTCGCTTTGCATGCAGGTGCAAAAGGCCTGGAGCATCAACGCTGGAGAACAGTACAATCCTAGTATTTTTTTTCTTCTTCTTCTTCCCTCTGCCTTCTGCGCTGCAAATGGTCTTGGAGAATGCCTGAACAGTGACTTCAATCCATGGGAGCCATGGCTAAGCTTCTCTGGATTAGATCCAGGAACTTTGAGTCTTATTCGCCAACTGACTTCCTGTTGGCATGTCTTGCATGCTTGTGGGTTATTTACATTTCACAGACCAGATCTGTCACATAAAAGGAAAGCAAACGGAGAGGAGGGTTCTTTTCTTTTACGTTTTTGTTTTTTAGAGGAAGTCAGAAATGGTCTCACAATGAACCAGCTCCACGGTCTCAGATCAAGCCAGTTCTCCCTGATTGTTCCTCTATAAGACTTGAATTGTGGTTATGTGTGTTTGTGCGTATGTGAAAATGGGGCTAGTTCGTTTCCCTTCCCCCCTTTTTTTCTTCTGGATGGGTTACAGGAACAACCCACCTGATAGATTCCAAAGGTAATTGGAATCAAATACCAATGCTGTCAGCACCACTACACCATGAATTGGGTGGGAAGAGGAAACTGGAGAGGAACAATAGAAATTAAGCAATGAGAATTTCCCTCTTGTTTGGAAGGCTAAAATATATTGAGCAAATAAAGCAGGCTGGAGAAAAGGATTCCAAATGGCACAGTAGACTAAATAAAGTTGTAAATATATTTATTTTCAAGAATATATATATTCTTTACATCAGTTCTCTTCCCCCTAGCTTCATTTTGGAGAAGGACATTTTTTCCTTATCATTAGGATTCAAAGTCAGGGTATAATCTGGAAGTCAATTAAGGACTGTTGATATTCGCAGAAGCCAAGCAGCAAATGAAGAGTGAGATCTGACCAACTGTAGAAGGGTGGGACACAAATGATTGTAAGTGGCCAATCATCCTTTATTCCCTGCTACCTTGGGAATTTCATATATATATGATAGAAAACACATGTCAGCTAAGATTTCCATGTCTGTTTTAAGTGCCTCAAGGTTTTGCTCCAGACCAGGAATGTTTATTTAACTGGAGACATTGTTTTGTCTTCTTCTCATGTATTGTTCTGATGTGCTCAGAGACGATCTGGTGGTACAGTGGTTACAATCCAGTATTGCAGGCAGATACTGCTCACTGTCAGCAGTTCAATCCTGACCTGCTCAAAGTTGACTGAGCCTTCCATACTTCTGAGGCTGGTAAAACAAGGACCTAGATTTTTTTGGGGGGGGCAATATGTCGACTCTGTATAAACCACATAGAGAGGACTACAACACACTATGAAGCAATATATAAGTCTTAGTGCTATTGCTATTCTCTTGCCTGTGCAATCTCTTAGGCCTCCAAGAAAAACCCTTTCATTTTCAGGTTGTACAAGCTGACTGCAAACAAACTTTTGTGGTGGTACAGCACCACAATTGGCCTTGCCTGAGATCAATGTGATCTCATCCAGCACTTGCTCAAACTTCTAGAAAGCTTCTCTATTTTTCCCCCAAAGTGATTTCACTTCCTTTGCAAACAGGAAAGCAGTAGAACAAAATAATATCTTGAAGCTATTTGCTATGCATGGTTGAACTGAGAAAAGGAAAGCTGTGAAACAGCTGGGGGAAGGTTTGGGGTGTTGGCGGGGGAAATCGGCTGTGTTCCATCAATGTTACTATGTTATGTAAATCTTCCTTTCTAAGGTTGGGGTGGTGGAGTGTGATTGATCAAGGAAAAATTGTGCACAAATACCTTTGATGCTAACAATGCCACCTAAGTCCCATTTTCACCCACTGTAGATATAATGAGTCATTACTAACCGATCTTTAAATAATTTTCTCAGGAAAGATTTCAATGCATTGAATCATTTCGTGGGGATTCATACAATTCTTTTTACTAATCTCCTTCCTTTGCCTCCGGTGAGCTTTAGACTACAACTCCGCTCTTCCTAAGTTAGAGATAAAGGGAGGTTGAGAATGGCAACGGAATATCTCTGGCTGAGGATTGGAGAAAATAGTCTTTATTGGTGGCTGCCTAAGTTCAGTTTGATATCTATATATTGGAGATCTGGAGATCATGACACTGTTCAGATAATGGTTTGGGGGTTCAATCCAACCAGTAAAAAAGGTGTAAGCAGCTCTTCTCTTTTTTAGTTTCCATTTTTGAAGCCTAGTTGTCTGCAACAAAGAAGCTTTGAATATCTAAAACATACACCATATCAAGTCCCAACACAGATAAGAATAATGTTTGAAAGTATGGAAGAAAACCATATTTATGTAAGTTAACAGAATAATAGAGTTGGAAGGGACGTTGGGGGTCTTCTAGTCCAACCCCTTATTCAAGACAGGAGGTGTTGTAAAATCCTGTACAAATGATTGTCCAATTTCTTCTTAAAAATCTCCTGTGTTGGAGCATTTCTGGAGGCAAGTCGTTCCACTGAATAATTGTTCTCACCATCAGGAAATTCCTCCTTGGTTCTTGATTGCTTCTCTCCTTGATTAGTTTCCACCCATTGCTTCTTGTTCTGCCTTCAGGTACTCTGGAGCATAGCTTGACTCCCTCTTCTTTGTGGCAGCCCCCGAAATTTCAGAAGAGTGTTATCCTGTCTCTTGTAGTCCTTCTTTTCATTAAACTAGACTTACCCAATTCCTGCAGCCACCTTCGTATGTTTTAGTGTCCAGCCAACTAATCCTCTTTGTTGCCCTTCTCTGCACTCTTTCAAGAGTCTCGACATCTTTTTTATATCATGGCAACCAAAACTGGATGCAATATTCCAGGTGTGGTCTTTCAAGTTGAGAGTGGAAAGCTTTGGGTGTGAGTTATAGTGTATATGCGTCAGTGGTGGTGTTCTCTCCTGGTTCTCTGAGAGCTGGTAGGAGCAACGAGCAATGGAAACCAAACCAGTTCTCTCCACTGCTCTAATGGTTCTGCTGTTGGGCCCACCTGCCCACCCGGTCTCCCATACTCACCTTTATGTGCTGAATTTGAAGCGCAGATGCTTTGCGCGGCACAGAATAGCGCCGCGCAGCAGCTGTAGAAGCAACCGGGATCATGTAGGCTTGCAGGAGGTGAGTTAAAATGCCTCTGTGCCTGCGCAAAGTGCGCATTTGGCACATGCATGAATGTAAAGTATGTGCACATGCACAAAGTGCACCCACCAAGCCACGCCCACCGAACTGATTGCTACCATATTTGAATCCCACCACTGATACGCGTGCATAAGCGCACCAACATGCCTACTGTCCCTGTCCTAATGTCCCCTTTTATTTGTACACATTTCATGTAATCACAATCATGTTCTAATTATATCTGTTATCTAATACATGCTTGACAAATAAATAAAATGAAAATATGTGTGTGTATATTTGTAGGTATGAGTGTCTGTGCATGTATGTGTGTGTTTGTTTAGCAGCTTAATGGTTGATTGGGGTATAGGAATCTTCATACTAGTTCATTATGAATTCTCCTTAAGTTTAGTCTACAAACCATGGAAAGGGATTAGTTTAGTTGCACTACATTCTTTTTTGAAGCAGAGAGCATGAAAGAGATAGGATATGTTAAAAAATGTTTTATCAGGCCATCCTAGAAGGAAGGTTATTCCTTATTCACCCACATATATGTTTAGGATTGCAGCCTGAGTGAACAGGCCATCACAAAAGTAAGAGTAATGTGAATCAAACTGAAATCCTACTGATTTCAGAGTTATGTGCTGAGCATGTGCTTAAGTTTCTCACTGAAGACCTATGACCTTAAATGCACTCAGCAATGCTGCATTGGTGTCCACTGCTTTTTGTAATCATGTACAGACTTATGACTTATGATTACAATTTTGCTTTTATGTAGGGTGGTGTTAGAGGTGGTAAGAATAAGACTCTTCTGTCAAACAAAACATGATGTGGCCAACACGGAACTTGAAACTTCTGTTACTAAGTGAGACAGTTGTTCAGTTAGTTTTGCCGCATTTTATGACCTTCCTTGCCACTGTTGATAAATGAACACAACAAAGAATGCTCTTTCTGCTCCAACTGCCCAAGGAGCTGCTGATACAATTCTACAGAGGAATTATTGAGTTTGTCATCTGCACCTGGTGATATTGTCTGGCACCACATCACCACATTACTGTCTGGTTTGGTTCTGCAACCCAACAGGGCAGACACAGATTTCACAGGATAATTAGCAGAAAAAACAATTACTACCCACCTGCCTTCAATTGAAGACCTGTATACTGCACAAGTCAAAAAGAGGGCTGTGAAAATATTTACAGACCCCTCCCATCCCGGACATGAACTGTTTTAACTCCTTCCCTCAAAATGACACTATAGAGCACTGTACACCAGAACAACTAGACACAAGGACACTTTTCCCCCCGAGCGCCATCACTCCACTAAACAAATACTTCCCTCAACACTGTCCAGCTATTTATTAAGTCTGCACTACTATTACTATTAATTTTCTCATCATTCCTTATCACCCATCCCCTCCCACTTATGACTGGATGACTGTAACTTTGTCGCTTGTATCCTTACGATTTATATTGATTGTTTCCTACTATGATTTGTTTGCTTATTGTACCTTATGACTATCATTAAGTGTTGTACTTGATGATTCTTGACGAAAGTATCTTTTCTTTTATGTACACTGAGAGCATTTGCACCAAGACAAATTCCTTGTGTGTCCAATCACACTTGGCCAATAAAGAATTCTATTCTATTCTATTCTATTCTATTCTATTCTATTCTATTCTATTCTATTCTATTCTATTCTATTCTATTCTATTCTATGAATCAGTGCAGTAGTTAAGTTAGTAATACCATTGTAAAATGAATCTGGCTTTCCTTTTGGCTTTGCTTGTCGGAGGGAGGCAAAAGGTAATCACATGACCCTGGGATACTGCCACCATCATAAATACATGCTGGTTGCCAAGAGTGAGAATTCTGATCCTGTGACCACGGGATGTGGTGATGGACGTATTGTGAAAAACGGTTGTAAGTCACTTTTTTCAGTGCCGGAGGTCACTTGAATGAACTGTCGTAAGTTGATGACTACCTCTACTGACACATATCTGGGTTGCAATATTTTCCTTATAAATAAAAGCAATTAGAACCAGCATTTCTGGGCAAAGCATTGAAACTCCTGAAAATAGATGTACACAATAGAGCTGAGTGTAACCGAACACAGTGGGATAATGAGATACTCTACCTTCCCTTCTGTACATGTTGGATCCCTAGCAAACATCCCTAGAGAATTTCAGAAAACCTAAGGGCACAATTAAACTGAAATGATGCCAACTAGGAATCTTTGAAGTGGATCAAAACCGTGGAGTAGGTCATATGATTTTGCATTTCCCTCCCCTCTTCCCAAACCCTCCCAACAATGTATCGACGGTGAAATGTCCACACGTTTTGCAAAATAAGAGCTAAAAGCAGGGCATTTCACTTCTTTACCCCATTTTTTTCTTATAAAGGGGATGAAGGTGCATTGGAGGGGAGATTTAAAACAAAAGGCAAGGAGGTGAGGGTACAAAATTTATCATTTTTGTAGAGATACTGTATAAGAAGATTTAAGAAAAAGCAGTGGACAGTGAAAGAATCAGATTCAGGATCAGAATAGAGCTGGTTTGGAAGGGACCTGGGAGCTCAAGCAGGAGACCCTATACTAGCGTTCCCCAACCTTTCTGGCTTTGTGGACCGGCAGAAGTTGAGAGGATCAGGGCCGTCTTATCATCATCACATCATCACATCACCACCACCATCACCATCATCATCATCATCATCATGTTGTTAGTTGTGAAGTTGTGTCTAACCCATCGCGACCCCATTGACAACATTCCTCCAGGCCTTCCTGTCCTCTACCATCCTCCGGAGTTCATTTAAGCTCACGCCAAGGTTGTGGATCCTTGCCCCTATACCATTTTAAAATTTTATTTCATTTCATTTCATTTTTTTTTTCATATTGAAAAAAGAAGGCATGCTTCTTTATTAAGGTATGACTTAGGTCAGCGATGGCGAACCTTTTTGTTGTGGTGTGCTGAAAGTGCCCACGCTGGCACCCACAATGCAATGCACCCCATCCCCCACGCATGCACACTGCCGTATGTGTGCACATCCCAGCTTATTTTTGACCATTGAGGCCCTTTTCAGCCTCTCAGAGGCTCAAGGGAAGCCTCTGCAGCCTTTGAAGGCCGAAAAATGGGCCTGTTTTGTCACTTCTGGTTTCATCACTTTTGGTATTTCCAGAAGGCCCATTTTTCGGCTTTCCTGAGGCTGCAGAGGCTTCCTCAGACCTTTGGGAGGCCAAATGGGCTGAAAATCAACTGAGAGGCGCATGCATGCGCAGTGCAGGAACCAGTAGGGAAACTGGTAGAATGCCACCACTGCTATGATTCTATGCTATGGCCCAGTCA
This sequence comes from Pseudonaja textilis, assembly GCF_900518735.1. Next base: position 11,140,285 of record NW_020769330.1, on the reverse strand, counting down.
CATGGTTCAATGCAGTAGTTCCATTCATGCAACATTTTCAATGGCAAACTTGTAAATCCTGTTTTAGCCTAGTGAATTGAACCAAGCTGTAAAAATCCCCTCAATTTTTCTCACCCTTAAAAGAGGAAAAATAGGTGCAAGGTCGTCTGTGTTGGAACAAGGCTCAAAACTGGGAAGTCACCGGTGACTTCCAAAAAGTGTACTTTCGACTAAAACAAAGCAGAAAGAAGACTTCAACGTAATAAACTTCAATGCATAATTTCCTAATGGCCAGGCTGAAGTTTCCCCAGAGTATTTCTAATAATAACAACCCCGGTAGCTCAGTGTGTCAAATGAAAAAAGTACGATGCTATTAAACAGCGGAAAAATCAGCTCATTGGACCAAAAAGCAAGCAAGAGGTTTGGGAAAACGAAAGTGTGGGTGAAGCAGATTGAAATAATGTTTTTTTTTTTAAAAAAAATAGAGTTGCTTTTCAACGGAAAGACTTTGAACTCCTTTTTCCTGTGTTTTGTGACTCTTCTAAGCTTTGTACTTTCAGACCACAGAAATGTGCCCACACATTCAATGTTTCCTGCCACTAGCTTTGAAACCTATCACTGTCTTTTACCTTGCTGGGCTGGGGATTTGAAAAGCAGGCTAGGATAATTCTCCTTTGACATTTGGGGTGGCTGGGAATGCCCCTGTGACAAATTAGGAAGATGTCTCTTGTCACACAATGAATTAATTAGGAAGGTATCTCTCATCATCTCAATGGGCCAGTTTAACTTGGAATTTTGTTGGCTAAGCCAGCATCTGTTTGAATTTTTTTGGAAATATTCCACCACACTAAAAGAGGCTCCTCTGATTTTATATATTACTAGCTCAATACCCGTGCTTCACTATGAAACTATGTGGTTGGGCTTAGTTTTTGGGGAGGAAAATAAGGAAAAAATATTCGGCCTCTGCCTATCGGCATCCATCGGTATTCATCTGGCCGGCGTCCTGTCAGTGTGTGAGAGAGTTGAGGGCTGTTTGGAAAGTTAAACGGTATTTGCTATGTGAGCAAGAAGGAGACAGCAAGGAGCCTGGGTGTGGCTTAGCTTTACTATTGTGTAAAGCTGCTTGGTGCTATGAAAGTAAAACTGAACTCCTCTCTTCTGCTTGTGTTTTGCATTTGGAACAGATTTCTTTTCAGGTGGGGAGGGGGAGTAGAACTCCTTAGCATCAGAGCATGTTAATAATAATATATGAAATACTAATGCTCTGATGGTCATTTTGAAAAATCCTTTCTTAGGGAGCACTTAGAAGCCAAGAGGAGCCAAATTTCAAGTTTGTAGGCTTTACGGTTCTAGAGACTTTGTGATGATGCATGAGTGGTATTTCACTTTTATAGAGAGAGATTCTCATTGTGCCTGAGAGTTTTTCAAAGCTTTACCATGAAAGGGGAATTGATCTTCTCTCTTACTCTTCTTTCAATTTGAAACCTACCTGGTTGCTCATGCTTCTAATGTAGTGGTAAGAACTTTGGCTAAGTAGGCACAAAGGAAGGACAATAGGTAGCTTCCATAAGCCCTCCAACATCTAGCAGGATTGGTATCAATAGAAGTGAATATTTGTAGCTCATTGTTGAATTTTGAGGGCCTTGATGATCTCTGAGTTTGGTTGTTTTCTTGCAGACTTTTCATTACCCAACTAGGAAATGTCATCAGTGCTAGCATGATGGTGTTAGGTAGCTAACCAAAACTAGCTGAGTAATGAAACATCTGCAAGAAAATAACCAAGTTCAGAGGCAACCAAGGACTTCACATGATTGGTGTCAGAGGATATTAGAAGAGATAGTACAATGACATTGAAAGAGCCAGGGAGTGCCCTCCCCTCTTCTTTAAAGTGGGGCTGAAGGACCTCAGTTTACCTTAGCTTTGCTGTGTGATCTTTTAACCTGGATTGAGGGAGGGAGGAAAAGAGGGAGGGAGAACTGGTAGCGGAAATTTTGAGTAGTTCGGAGAACCGGCAAATCCCACCTCTGACTGGTCCCACCTGCATCTCTTCTCTGCCTCCTGAGTCCCAGCTGATCAGCCAGGTCTTCTTTTGTTGCCCTGCATAGGAGAACAGAGCTGGAAAGCAGGGTAGTGGGGTGGGGAGGGAATGGGGATCCTTCCCCTGCCATGCTCACCAAGCCACACCCATCAAGCCATGCCCACAGAACTGGTAGTGAAAAATTTTAAATCCCATCACTGGAGAGAGAAGGAGAGAGAGCAGGAGGGAGAGGGAGAGGGAGAGGGAGAGGGAGAGGGAGAGAGATCCTATTTTCCTTCGCTCATCAGAAAGTTTAAGTCTAATGTAAACAATCTGGAAAACAGTCCGCCCCTAAACCTGTGATGATATCCTAACATCAGCTCTTCAAACTGCCCTTATGAAGTGGTTGGAACCAAAATAGTTATACCATGATGTTTCTAGTATTATTTTAAACTTTGCTCTGTGACTGAAATTTCCTGTAGCGGTTAGGGTTATTTTACTTCTCAAGCCATTTCCTCTTAACCTGAATTTGCATTTAAACATTTAAAAGTGTTTTCTTCTCATTCAATTAGTCTTTCAAGGTATAATTCCCAGATGACATTAAAAGAAAACAATCAATTTCATACCCGGAAGCATTATATTTTTATGGCTGTAAATGGCCGATGAAATGGACCGATTTCACAATTTAGGATTTTGATAAAAAGTGTTTGCTAAGGGTTTTTATCTTTTTTAAAAAAAATTAAAACCACATTATTTTAAAAATTTTGGCCAATGTTGATTTCAGTTCAGCTGTAAGAGAAATCTAACTGAGAGAGAGAAAGAGAGAGAGAGAGATCCATATGTTAGTTATTTACTATGAAGTTTATATAGCTGCTCTGACACTTTGGAAATGACAGTTAAATGTCTTTATTACTAAAAGTTGTGAATTTTTTTATGAATTTTATATTAACGTGTACTTTCATTTTCACTTTGACTTGTTTGCTGATCACCAGCTATAGCAAGCGACAGAGTATACATTAGTGATGTACCGTAATTAAATCTCCTTGCTCCTTGGGATTGATGGTTGAATCATTGACTCTGGAATCACCAATCTGTTTATCTCAACATAACTTCAGTACATGGTTTTAGCACTCCTCACCATTGTACAGGTCAAAAATATAGTGAATTGTCGATTTTAAAACCTTAATTCCATGGTCTAAGTTGGACTTCACTGCAAACAAATCCCCTTGTTTGGCCAGACAATATTCATAATTTTAAGAATAGAATATATATTTGACCTACCAATGAAGACCAATATTTGTAACTTATTGTTGAAATGAGGGGTCTGTGGTGCTCTCTGATCTTGGTTACTTTCTTGCAGACATTTCGTTACCCAGACTACGTAATATCATCAGAGATAGTAAGGAGTGGGGTTTGCTCTCAATTTATATTCTAGTGCTTGCCCTATGAGTATTGGTATGGGTAGAGGTTAGAACTTAGAGATTCTTTGTTTGGGCTGCTTAATGCTGGCTTGTTTGGGAATTACTTGATTAGGGTATTGTTTACTTGATTGTTGGTCTGATCTTAAACTGGAGTTAATCTATGCTCATCTGGGTTCTGATTGCTTTGTTTTGGTTCTTTTGTTCTTGTTGAGTGTCCCTTTTGCATAAAATATGGATATTTGGGGAACAAGAATTGCTGCCATTTTATCCAGAAAGTGGCTAATATCCTATATTAACAGTAGTCTGATGATGAAAGTTCATTACAACGGTGACCTCTTCCTGGCAAACAATGATAGCCAGTCACTTTTTAAAAATTGTGTATTGTGCTGTCCATCTTACCAGTGCATTCTATAAATAGCAATCTTGCTCTTCCAAATGTTCTATGCCTCTAACACTTTTTCTTAAGGGACCTGCTGTGCAAGTCTTGAGAACTATTCTATTCTATTTTTGATTATGGTTTAACATGTTTCTCATGCCACGTAGTTGCTTAAGAAAGGACAGTTTCACCCAGAAGTACAGGGCTATTTTGATTTTTAACCTCCCTTGCCTTCTGCCAATGGGCTGATTATGTGCATCCAACACCCTCGTCCCACTACTGATTCAGTTAAACCTGGTTTGTCAATAGGGCATGACTGACCCTTGAATTGGATACTTTATTTGGCCAGGTGTGATTATACACACAAGGAGGGTGACTCTGGTGCAGAAGCTCTTGGTGTATATGCAAAGCAACAGAATAATGCTAATCTTCATCATAATATCAATAAGAGGGGGAAGTAAGAAAGATAATAAGTAGAATAAGTAATAATAACACTACACCTATACTACAAAGAAGAGGGAGTCAACCTATTTCCAAAGCACCTAAAGGCAAGGCAAAGAGTAATGGCTAAAAACTTATCAAGATCCAATGTAGAAATAAGGAAGAAATTCCTGACAGAACAATCAACAAGTGGAATGACTTGCCTTCAGAAGTTGTGGGTGATTAAAGTGAAAGACAACTGACATTACTAGGTAATGTTTGTTAAAGGAAATAGAAATGTAAAAGATTGTTATTAATATTAATGGCAGAGCTGTACTTGAATAGAATAATTATTCCATTTACTATTGTTATACATATATATACTTTTTTCTTTTAAGAATTTAGTGTGTATTTTTAAGGGAATGTACCAAGCAGAATTTGATTGAAAATCAGTATGTGTTATAAAATAGAGGTTAAAAAATGAATGTTATAACTGTAAAGGTGTAACTTAAATTTTTAAACAAGATTTGAAAAAAGATACAAAGGTGTTACACTCCAGTCTAGTAATTACATGGGAAAATTTGTTTTCTGAGAAAAGATAATAGGAAATTGTAAACAGGATAGACAAAAGTATAAAAACATTGATTAGAAAGATTTTAAAAATTAGAAAAAGATATGTAATTGAATTAAGAAAGGAATGAGATAATTTAAAATAAGGCTATAGGAAGTAAAGAAAGGGAAAAGCTATTGAAAAAATTGTGAAAATAGTTATAAGATATGGATTAGAATGTATAAGATAAATATGTATTGAGTTTATGTCTGTATGGAGAAGTGATAACCCGAGGTCACACTATTCTCAAAAAACGATATTTTATTTGTATTTATATGTTTTGTGAAAACTTAAATAAAACTTTTATTAAAAAGAAGTTGTGGGTGCTCCAACACTGGAGGTTAAGAAGAGATTGGACAACATTTTTTTCAGCAATGATATAGGGCTGTGTTGGTGAACCTATGGCATGCATGCCAGAAGCAGCACGCAGAGCCACTTTTGCCAGCACCCGATAGCTCACCCGAAAGAGCCCCACTGCGCATGCCCCCACACCCGCACCAACAGCTGATTGTCGGGTATCTGGCATGCATGTGCAGGCAGCAGGGGTGCGTGGGAGATGTGTGCACATGCACAGAAACGCACAGCATGCAGATGCATGGCGCATGTGGTAGAATCACACGCATGTGGTAGAATTGCGTGCATGTGCAGACACATGGCATGCACAGGGAAATCACATGCATGCACAGAGATGCGTGTCGCGGGGTCCCCCCAGCATGCATTGCCTTCTGACTGCTGGCATGCGAGCGCGTGCACATGAGCAATTATCGGCACAGCAGCCAAAAAAGGTTAGCCACCACTGATATAGGGTCTCCTGCTTGAGCAAGGGGTTGGGCTAGAAGATCTCCAAGTTCCCTTCCAACTCTGTTATTCTGCTAAATATTCTCCTCTATTGGTACAGCATAACAATTCCTGTGCTAGCTTCACACAACATGGATCTAAGCTGGGAACTAAGCTTTAAAAAACACAATTGCTGTGTTCACACAGAATGCACAAGAAGTGATGTGTGGAAGCATATCACAGGGAAATCCACTACACTTATACTACATTGGTAAATATACATAAACATAAGCCAGTGTTGTGAGAATTAGATGGTTAATAAAGTGATGGCCCTAAGGAAAAAAACAAAACCTATCCCTATGTTGTTTTGGTTTTCCCAGGTTTGATTCTAGTGACCTCTCTCATATTACTTGGATGATCCTGAGTAGGTTGGGAGTTGGAGGGCCTAACTGTAAAATGTAAAACCCGTATGCTCAAGTGAGGCTCTTAGGAGACAACAACACGCTATGTGAATGTGGAGAGACATAGAGCCCAGCCCATCTGCTGGTATGTTGGCTGCTACCAGAAACGTGTACCAATAACGTTCATTCTGATAGTTTTAAGTTTGATCTAGACATGGAAGAAGTCTAGTTGTTTTCACCTTGTTCAACATATTATAAAAAAGATGTTGAGACTCTAGAACAAGTACAGAGAAGAGCAACCAGGATGATTAGGGGACTGATGGCTAAAACATACAATGAACGGTTGCAGGAACTGGGCTTGGCTAGTCTAGTGAAGAGAAGGACCAGGGGAGACATGATAGCAGTCTTCCAATATTTGAGGGGCTGCCACAGAGAGGAAGGGGTTAAGCTATTTTCTAAAGCACCTGTAGGCCAGACAAGGAATAATGGATGGAAACTGAACAAGGAGAGTTTTAACCTGGAAATAAGGAGAAACTTTATGACAGTGAGAACAATCAACCAGTGAAACAGCTTGCCCTCAGAAGTTGTGGGAGCGCCATCACTTGAGACTTTCAAGAAGAGATCGGACTGCCATTTGTCAGAAATGGTGTAGGGTCTCCTGCTTGGGTGGGGGGTAGGACTAGATGACCTAAAGGTCCTTTCCAACTCTGATTATCTGTTAGATCTGTTAGACCCGCAATGCTCTGTAGCACACCCCCCCCCGCAAGGGAGGAGTTGAAATAGTTTCTGCAGCCTTAACAATTCACATAACAATTCACATGCACAATATCTTTCTTCCCTCTTCACTCACACCTCTTCTTTCTTATATAATGCACACACCTCAAATATTTCTGGGTAGACTCGCAAAGCATATAAACGGGGGCATAAACCAGAAAGAACAAAAGCAAGCGTCCCCCTCAAAAATCATCATAAACAAACCCTACGGAAAACCACCATATCCTTCCTTTTGCCATCCTCAGCTCAACAAAACAAAACAAAACTGTGTAAATGCCAGGAAAAGGAGCTTAACATTCCACTGGGATCTTTTAAAACTTGGATAATACATGCTGGGTAGGGCTGAAAGCCAAGTTATAATTATCTGTTTGTCTTACGAGAAATGCAGTTCAGCACTCTGGGGCTTGTTTGAAAGGAGAACAGCTGCTCTAGAACTCAGTTTGGAACAAATGGCTTTTAAAAATGTTCACCTATTATATTGGCAGAGACACTGGATGAAGTATTTCTCCAAATGCTTTCAAGGAAAGTTCCCCAGCTATTCACAAAGAGTGAAATTCCCCTTGACAATAGCATGGCTGTTGAAAAATTCTCTAAAGAAAAAAAAAATCTATCTATCTATCTATCTATCTATCTATCTATCTATCTATCTATC
>NW_020769330.1:11117379-11132848 GCF_900518735.1 Pseudonaja textilis | reverse complement strand
TCTATCTATCTATCTATCTATCTATCTATCTATCTATCTATCTATCTGTCTGTCATCTATCTATCTATCTATCTAGACACAAGGATAGTTTTTCCCCAAATGCCATCACTCTGCTAAACAACTAATTCCCACAACACTGTCAAATTAACTACTAAGACTGTATTACTATTCTTCTTCTCATCCTTACTTGTACTTATCTCTTCCCACTTATGGCTATATCCATGTTGCTTGTATCTTTACAACTTATTTTGTTTTTATTGTTTCCTAGTATGATTTGATTGCTTATTAGTATCCTATGGCTATCATTAAGTGGTGTATCTTATGATTCTTGACAAATATATATATTTTTCTTCATGTACACCGAGAGCATTTGCACCGAAGACAAATTCCTTGTGTATCCAATGACACTTGGCCTATAAAGAATTCTATAAAGACTTCTATCTATCTCCCTAGGAGGAATTCCATCTTCCTTTGGGGATAAATGGAAACATGGAAAGTCTAAAGACTGGAGAACTTTTGTAGGAGAAGAACAACGTTTAAGAACTCTTTCATTTCATTAAAAATGAACTTCTCTACAGGTAGCCTTCAACTTAAAACCATTCATTCAGCAACTGTTCAAAGTTACAACAGCAATGAAAAAAGTGACTTATGATCAGTTTCCACACTTATGGCCATTGCAGCATTCCCATGGTCATGTGATCAAAATTTAAATGCTCGGCAACCGACACATATTTCTCTTCCTTAGACTAGCCATGCTCAGTTCCTGCAACTGTCCATTGTATGTTTTAGCCTCCAGTCCCCTAATTGTCTTGGTTGCTCTTCTCTGCACTTATTTTTTATAGTTATTTGCGCTCGACAAATTTGGGAAGAAGATTGTACCACAAAACATGGGATATTCACTCATACCTCTGGGCCATGACCTAAGCACCCGTAGCTCTCAGGATTTCTTTGAGAAGAAAAAAGTAAGAAAAAAAGCAAAAGCTTTTTTTTATACAGGTACTTCCTAATCTGGAATAAATGGTACAATTGGTTGGCAAACAGAACCAAAAAATAAGACAAGAAATCTAACTGTAAGAAGCCTTAAGAAAGTAAAATGTAAATTTGTAAATTATATAAGAATATAGGAATAATGATTATAGTTAAAGTTATTAATTAAAACTAGATAAATATAAATACAATGTGTTAAGATATTTAATATAAGAACTTGTATAGATGTCAAGAATGTTGTTGAAACTATGATGTTTTATGTTGAAAATAGAAATTTAATAGAAACATTATATTATTAAAAAAAATAAAAAAACAAAAGAATTCTCCACAGGACTCTGCCAGGGATCTTCTGCATCACAAGAACCTGGGGAGACCTTGTTGATGTTTTTCTCCTTGGAGAATTCAATCAACCCAACCTGGGTTTGTGTCTCCCCATGTAAGAGACCATGTTACTATAAGCCCATGTTGTTGACAACAATATCTGATATTCCGAGCATTTTATCTCTAATTGGAATGGGTGCCTTTGAGGATTGGCTGCTAAAAATTCAGAGGAAACGGTCCCAGCAAATTTCACTTTGCATTTGCATAACAATGCTGATGACAGCCCGGAGGCTGTAATTTTTAGTTTCAGAAACTCTTCTTTCCCATGTTCCTCCCTCCTTCCCTTGAGTGGGAAACATTTTCCCTCTTTGTGGCTCTGACATTCCTGTCAAATGATTAAAGCTGCTTGCTAGACTGAATAATAAGCCTGAGCAGTCATTAAAAATCAATGGATTTGCTCATTTGCCTGCTGGAATTAAGCGGGAGGGATGCAGATGGGGATCTTAATGTTGAGTCGGAAGGGTGATAATATTTCTTTATTGCAAACATTTGCAGGGGAGAAAAGGAGACAGAATGGGAGACCGGAAAAGGATAAGATTATTTCTCAATATCAAAACGGACCATTGGATTATAAAGTGATTTTACTCAATCTATATATATATAAAAGCCAAGTACCACTCACTCATCACGAAATCTCCAGAACCGTAAAGCCTACAAACTTGAAATTTGGTATGTATGTTCCTCTTGGCTTCTAGGTGTTTGCTAAGAAAGGATTTTTTGAAATGACCATCAGAGCATTACTATTCCTTAATACAGTAATTAACACATGTGATGCTAAGGAGTTCTACTCCCCCTCCCCACCTGAAAAGAACTCCCTTCCAACTGCCAGTTGCCTCACATTCCGTTACCTCAGTTCAAACTGGCAGACGTTTCACTCCTTCACTCAGGAACGATCTGATGCTCCTTACAGTACTAACTGTCGGTACTTCACCAAAATGTCTACACCTTCCACCTATGGAACTGCTTCTGGACTCAAGGCAGTGGGAGCAATATTCACTTACGTATTTCAATCACTGACTACCACTGAGCCAATGGATTGTGAACCAGATTTCTCCTGTGTAGCCCAATCACACAGTGTTGTTGTGAAGCACGGGTATCCAGCTAGTCTACTTATATTATTTTAGCTTGTATCATTCAGTAAGGTGCTTCTTACCTTACCTTGTAGCTTCACACTAGATTTACCAGTGTAGTTAACAACTCTAAAAACATTTTTTTTTAAAAAGGATATAATTCTCAAGCACTTGGCCAAAAGAAAGTAGTGATAGATAAGAAGAAGAACCATAATACAGTTAGTCCTTGACTTATGACTACAATTGAGCCCAACATTTCTGTTGCTAAGTGAGATGGTGGTTAAGTGCCTCATTTTATGACCTTTCTTGCTACAATTGTTAAGTGAATCACTGCAATTGTTATGTTAGTAGAATGGTTGTTAAGTGAAACTGGCTTCCCCATTGATTTTGCTTGTCAGAAGGTCACAAAAAATGATCGCATGACCCTGGGACACTGCAACTGTCATAAATATGAGTCAGTTGCCAAGCATCCAAATTTTGATCATGTGATCATGGGGATGCCACAATTATTGTAAGTGTGAAAAACGGTCATAAGTCACTTTTTTTCCCAGTGCTGTTGTAACTTCACACGGGCATTAAATGAACTGTTGTAAGTCAAGGACTACCTTTAGTAACTCATGTGTAGGAGATGACCATACTGAGCCAGAGGGAGAAGTCAAACATGTCATAAGTCACAAGTCCCTGTGTGGCCACAAAAAAGCTAAGTCCAGTTTACTTTGACTGCTACTCTTATCTCCCGCTCATTTCCTTTGACTGTTAGTTGGCCAGATTCTTGTAGAGATTTTAAACTTGCATAAATCTTTATGCTCATTTGAACTGCCTGAATCTCCTGATTTCCTCCACCATTTGACATCATGAGAAGCATTTCCACGTTCTCATGAACTTGCCTTGATTACTTTGAGCTTGATAAGGTTTGCTTTTAAAATAAAACCAAAAAGAGGGGAAAGGCTGTCTTCTGTTTGGAGTTCACAACATATTCTCATGCTAGTGAATGATACAGAGAGTTCTTCTTGAAGAACATGATGATATTTAAAAACAAAGAACTTGGTACAAGTTTTTACATTGCTGTAGATTTGCAAGTGGAAATACAGATAACTTCTTCTGAGTAGAGGAACCTATGACTTGTAAATCAGAGCCGAACTCCAAATGTTCTTTATGGTTTCTAAGCAGTTCATGTTAGGTGGTATATCCTGTTTCGGTTAGGACTGAATTCCTACAATCATTGACGTGATCTTATTTGATTAAACGGTTGGGTGCTGAAAGACTCCATATAAACTATCTTGAAGCTGGCAACTAAAAATGCATCAAAAGACCTTGTTGCCCTCAGTGATCTATGCATAGTCAAATTAGATTCTGATTTATTGCCCAATGACCTGCTTGCTCATGGCTTAAATTCTGCACACATGCTATCTTTTGACAAGTGTGGCTAATTTGTCTTTGTTAGTTCTAGCCTGAAATGGAGCAAGGCCCAGCTTGGTGGTCTACAAGCTATGCTTCAGTAGATGGGAAGACAGAATGTATTTTATATTCTGCTGTTGAGCAAGAAAACATATTTCTCTACCCCAACCTAGAGTGCCTCTCACCTGGTCCATTGCAAGAGCATTATCTTTTGTTTTTTTAAAAAAAAGATTAACAGAGACACCTACTGGCTAAGGGGCCCATTAAAGTAATTAATGCTGATGCTTTTATTTATTTAATTTATGAAATTCTTCCCAAAGGAATTTCTTTAAGCAGTGCATGAATTATGCTGTAAAATCCCAGGAAAATAAATCCCTGGGAGAAAAAAAAATGATAAAACAATAAAATGCGACACCAGAAAGGCCAACAGTGACAATATGTCAGAGATGAAGTGAATACAGGTAGTCCTTTGGCTTATAACCTCAATTAAACCCACAATTTCTATTGCTAAGTGAGATAGTTGTTAAGTGAGTTTTGCCCCAGGTTGTGACCTGGCTTGCCACCTTTGTTAAGGGAATCACTGCAGTTGTTAAGTTAGAAAGATGGTTACTAAATGAATCTGGCTTTTCCGCTGACTTTGTCAGAAGGGACCACATGATCCCAGGACATGACAACCGTCATAAATAGGAGTCAGTTGCCAAGCGGACGAATTTTGATCATGTAACCACAGGGATGATGCCACAGACATACATTTGAAAAATGGTCATAAGTCACTTTTTTTCAGTGCTGTCATAACTTTGGATGGTCATTCCATGAACGGTTGTAAGTTGAGGGCTACCTGTAGATCATAAATAGATAGGACAGCCTGTTTTCAATTAAATAAAAGAATTCTTAAACGCTAAGGATGCTTTCCCAGGACCATCGGATTAGTAAGATTACCTTCTCATATTTTGCTTTTTGTTCTTTAAATGTCTCAACTCCATTCATCCATGACTTTGTCAATCTCCCGCACCCTCCGCCTCTAAATTCATTCATTTTTCCTTCCCTATTTGTTCTGTGATGCAGTCCTTATTCATTCTTTCTTATAGGACCAAACCACCCTCACCTTAGTCACTGCCTTTGAGGTCCGGTCCACATTTATGCTTGACTCTCTCTCTTCTTGTTTTACCACACCTGCTTTTTAAATATCTCATTTGCATAAAACTTAACTGCCCAGGTCTCACTTTTAACTTAACTGTATACTTTGACCTGCCCAGGTCTCACTTTTATACAACAAGGTACACGGAACATGATTTTTCACAAGGACATTTTCCCCCACCCGTTTTTCTTTGACTAATCTTTTATTTCCTTGCCACAGAGCTCATGTTACTCATGTCCACTTTTAATTTGCATCTGTGCTCACTTCTCCTTTTTTAGTAAATATTAGATAACTCGGGACCTGTTGGGCCCTGGTGTCAGAGATTCCTCCTTACTTAATCAGAGAAATTAAATAACAAAGGTGCTTTTTCAAGAAGCAACTGGACTTTCTCATTTTTCTTTGACGACATTTTGCTTATCATCCAAAGAAGCTTCTGAAGAAGCTGAAGAAGCTTCTTGGCTGAGAAGCGAAATGTTTTCAAAAAAAAAAAAAAAACTCCAGAAAGTCCAGTTGTCTCTTGAAAAAGCACCTTTGGAACAACCATGACCTGGGTGAACTGAGAATCTCCACAGACATTTAAATGACAAAGGGTAAAAAAGCAGTGGGAACCATAATGACCCCTGACTTCCTGTTGGCTTGACCACTGTTGGCCACCCTCCAGCTGATGATGGGACTGGTCTACCTGGCTTCTGGAAGACTATGGAAGGACAGGTGTGTTGAACCTCTGGGCAGTGGCACAGCAGGGTAGCCATACTAAAGCAACCACAAAATTTCCAAATTTCAATTCCATTGGAGTCATGACTCCTGGATTTCAGACACATTCTGTAAGATAGTTTATCTAAGGTTCCCCTCACACATACTTTCCACAGGAAGCACAAAATTCAGAAGCGGTCTTCACTTCAAGTGCTGTGTTTTAAAGTTAAGTAAAGGTAAAGGTTCCTCTCACACATAGTCGTTTCTGGCTCTAGGAGGCGGTGCTCATCTCTGTTACAAAGCTGAAGAGCCAGCGCTGTCTGAAGACGTCTCCGTGGTCATGTGGCCAGCATGACTAAACTCTGAAGGCGCATGGAACACTGTTACCTTCCCATCAAAGTGGTCCCTATTTTTCTACTTGCATTTTTACATGCATTCGAACTGCTAGGTTGGCAGAAGCTGGGACAAGTAACAGGAGCTCACTCTGTTACATGGTGCTTGGGATTTGAACTGCTGACCTTTCTGATTGACAAGCTCAGCATCTTAACCACTGAGCTACCGCATCCCTAAGCTATCTAAGGTACCTTGGTTCAAAACATTGTTGCCCTGTGATGCACTGTTACAGTCAGTTAAAGGTTACAGAAACAAGGGTTTTAGTAGTAAATAAATCCTATAGAGACGTACTAATTCCTCTACTTGCTTTATTTTTTCTTTTCTTTTTTCTTTCTTTTTTTCTTTTTGCCATTGACACATAAAGTGGTAAAACAGGAGGTGAAGGTGGAGGTGGAGAAGGAAAAGGATTGAGGAGGAGGAGGAGGAGGAGGAGGAGGAGGAGGAGGAGAAGAAGAAGAAGAAGAAGAAGAAGAAGAAGAAGAAGAAGAAGAAGAAGAAGAAGAAGAAGAAGAAGAAGAAGAAGAAGAAGAAGAAGAAGAAGAAGAAGAAGATGATTATTGAGACAGGATAATGTTTCCCTTTGGTACCAGGTTTTTAATCCTTATTGTTTGAATAGATATATGTATTATGTTCTTTTATGATTGTTGTTTTAATTGTTGATTGGGAGCTGTCCAGAGTTCAATGTAAGAAGGGTGGTTATATAAATGTTTTAAATAAATAAATAAATACATGAGCCTACCCCATTTTCCTCATCCAACAAAATTATCTTGAACTTGAATATATTTATTAGGTTTCTTCCCATAATCAAACCAACCCTGTAGGAGTAATCAGCAATACTTCCTATCTCCTGGCTGCATTGATGACATCAGAGAAGTCATGCTTTCCATGCTTAAAACAGGTTTGTTCCACAGTGGGGAGCTTAGCTCCAAATGGGATGACATCTCTATGAACTGGAAGGTTCCACTCTATGTGGAAAATTATATATGTGCATGAAATGTCCATGCTGTAGAAAGTTGCATTACAAGCATGGAAACTGTCTCATCACAGAAGCCACCAACACAACTAGGAAATATTGCTGAATTTTTGAACATGTGCACATCTTTCTTTGAACTCCAGAGAATAAGGAAGTGCGGGATCGAGAAATAGAAAGATAAAGCATGTCATGTTGAAATTGCAGGACGGCTCCTTCTTGACCAATCCTTCTTCAGCCCCATGTCATGTCTTTTTCCTTTTGAACTTATTGCATCCCACACTTTCATTAACTTCAAAAGCGCTAGCCAACCAATATGAAAAGATTCTACAATAAATGCAAAAAGAAAACCCATTCAATTGCAATAACAATAGCAATAGCAATAGCACTTAGACTTATCATAGTGATTTACACTACTCTCTGAGCAGTTTACCATGTCAGCATATTGCCCCTAACAATCTGGGTCCTCATTTCTCTAACCTTGGAAGGATGGAAGGCTAAGTCAATCTTAGCCATTCAGGATTGAACTCCTGCCAGTGAGCAGAGTTTGCCTGTAATACTGCATTCTAACCACTGCATCGCTACCACGGCTCTAACTACCACGGCCCATTGTTTCATATATTCACTTTTGGATATTCTTTTGTACAATAATTTTTGGGGTAGGGTCTGATGACACCACCCACACACAGTCTTTTCCAATTAATATCCCTTCACCCAGTTCCTTGCCTTGCCTCCTTGTTTATTGACTTTATACATTTATATACCTCTTTCCTTAAAAAAAAAAAAAAGATCTATTGCTTGTTCCAGTCTCCTTGGATGGAGAAAGCTGGAGGTAGAAATCTTTTTGGCTCTTTAGTGGTTATTCTCTGGCTTCTTTTTGCATGATGATGCATCAGAGTTAAGTCATGAATAGGATTCAAAAGAGAAGTTCAAGCAAAGGTCTTACCCTTCCACATTGTACCATTCCTAGGAATAGGCGCCTGAAAACAGGATGTGTATCCCACATGCAGGCCCTCCTATTGAACAAAGGAGATTTCCCATAGAGGAAAACAGCTTTCCCTGAAGCCATAAGCCAACTGATTCTTACTCTACCCAATGGTATTTCCTCCAACCTTGGCAAGACCTATTGGTTATTATATTTTGGCTCTGGAGGAATCCTGACTTGCTAGCAATTCCAGATATAGATAAAACTTAGCCCAACAGGCTAGTTTATAGGATGGGGTCAGAGCTGGGTCAAGGCCAACAGTCTGGACCAAGTCAGTTGGGACCTGGCAATCAAGATCAAAGATCATAAGATGGCACAGCTCATGAATAGGACTTGACAAATGAGAAGCCAGAATACGAGAAATATAAAGGAATTGGGAAACAGTAGAAAGAAAGGCAGGGAAGTAGGTAACAGATAACAGATAAATGGGAGTGTCTATGAAGATTCTCAATCATCCAGATCATGGATGTCCCAAAGATGCTTTTCCCCAAAGGCAATAGGATTTAACAGATTAACAGCGTTGGAAGGGACTTTGTAGGTCATCTAGTCCAACACCACCACCACCACCCCCGCTCAAGCAGGAGACCCAACACCATTTCTGACAGATGGGAGTCTAATCTCTCCTTGAAAGTCTCTGTGATGGCACTTCCACAACTTCCAAGAGCAACTTCTGTTCCATTGGTTGATTGTTCTCACTGTCAGAGAGTTTCTCCTTATTTCCAGGTTGAATCTCTCCTTGTTCAGTTTCCATCCATTATTCCTTGTCTGGCCTTCAGGTGCCTTTGAAAATAGCTTGACGCCCTCATCTCTGTGACAGCCCCCCAAATATTGGAAGACTGCTATCCTGTCCCCTTTTTAAGAAGAGATTGGCAAACCACTTGTTTGAACAAATTGGACAAGGAGCCATGGATGGAAACCAATTGAAAGAACTAGCCTAGTACTAGAGAGAAAATTCCTGATAGGAAGAACAATTGATCAGTGGAAGGGGCTGTCTTCAGAAGTTGTGAGTGGCTGAGAAGTGAGCCTGGCTGAGACCATCTTGGAGGCTTCTGGGTTGCCACAAGGAAGAAGAAGGGACAGAAAGGTGGGGGAAATAGATAGCTGGGGTTTTGTAGTCAAAACAAAATGTTTTTCCTGTGGGAACCAAGGACATTCCAACAGGTGGCTGGGAGAGGAGGAGTGAAGTAACCAAGCAACGATTCGACCATGTGACTTGGGGGAACGGGGGGGGGGGATTTTACTTTTTAATTAGGTGAAAACCGTGGGAAGCTTTAGAATCAGTTTTCATCAATTTGTGCCAATATGAAGTATCCAATTAATCATTCCTTGAGGAATCTACCTA
The DNA here is from genome assembly GCF_900518735.1 of Pseudonaja textilis. The sequence goes on along the minus strand of NW_020769330.1, from coordinate 11,123,491 downwards.
TCTCAGAGTTCTGCTTTCTTTGGGTACATTACTTGGAATGCTATAATTTATTTCACAGTATATTTTGGTGTCTTCAACCAAGGGTCTTCAAATTTGGTAAGTTTAAGACTCATGGACTTCAACTCCCAGAATTCCTGAACTAACATAACTGGAGGAGGAATTCTGGGGGTTGAAATCCACAAGTCTTAAAGCTGTCAAGTTTGAAGACCCCTGTCTTAAACAGTATAAACACACTTCCCCTTCCTTCACCAGTCAGCTTATAAGAGGACAATAGATTGAAATGGAGGTTGATAAGATTTGATATTTCTGTTCTGATTTACTTCTCAGTTATGTCTCTGAAAAACTCATTGCTTATCTCTGCCTAAAAGCTGTGGGGTTAATTAATTTTCTGGGAAAGCATACAGTCATTGGATGCATTTGATTATACAGGTACTCCTCGACTTACAAACGCAATTGAGCCCACAATTTCTGTTGTTAAGTGCGTTTTGCCCCATTTTGTGACATTTCTTGCCACAGTTTTTAAGCAAATGGCTGCCATTGGTAAGAGAGCAACCTGGTTGTTAAGTGAATTGGGCTTCCCCGTTAATTTTGCTTGTCAGAAGGTTGCAAAAGGGCATCATGTGACTTTGGGACACAGCATAATTAGGAACTAGTTGACAAGCATCTGGATTTTGATCACATGATCATAGGGATGCTACAAAGGTCGTAAGTGTGAAAAATGGTCATCAGTCACTTTTTTTCAGGGCCATTGTAACATTGAACAGTCACTAAACAAACTGCTGCAAGTTGAGGTCTATCTTTACCACTCCCTATTGGATAAATCCAGCACAATGGCAACTCCCTATTGAAGCCAACCCTTCAATTTTGGGATTCACTAGCTGTGTTCCAATAATTTCCAAACAGCACGTTCTGCCGCAGCTTTATCAGAAGCTATTTTCCAGGTACAATTTTCAGGTGCAAGAAGCCAGGAACAGGAGTAGAGTTCAAAGCATTGCATTTTTTTTTTCATGCTGCTTTATACACAAGAATCTGATCTACCGATGGTCAAGTCAAATAAGTGCTAGATAAAGGTCAACAGAATTCAGGGGAGCTGGATGTAATGGGAATATAATGACTCAAAACTGGGAATGTAATGATTCCAAACTAATGATGCATTTGACCCCCCCCTCGATTCCTGGTTATCTCCTACAACACGGGTGTCAAACTCGATTTCATTGAGGGTCACATCAGGGTTGTGTTTGACCTCGAGGGCAGTGGTGGATTCAAATTTTTTTTACTACTGATTCTGTGGGCGTGGCTTGGTGGGAAATGGTGTGACTTGGTGGGCATGGCTTGGTGGGCATGGTGTGACTTGGTGGGCATGGCTTGATGAATGTGGCAGGGGAAGGATACTGGAAAATCCCCATTCCCTCCCCACTCCTGGGGAAAGATTACTGGAAAATTCCCAATCCCTCCCTACCCCACTAACTCCACCAAATCCATCCCCATTCAAATCAAAAGTCTCTAGCCGCATCTCAGAGAAAAGAAAATTGATTTATTAGAAGTGGCCATGTTGGCATTTAGCTGGGTGCAGCCGATACTAAATTACATCATATGTTTTCCCCTTGACCCTGGTCTTGCCCCCCACTGGATGTGACTTCTCCAATGGGACATATCCATCTCCAAGAATCATCCATCATGCTCTCCAATAACCGTCTTATGCTCAGACAACTTTGGGCTGCCAGGGTGATTATCTAGGCATTTAAGGAATGCCTTGTTTTTCCCCCACTCTCTTTTTCCAGCAGCTAAAAAGACCAAAGGAGTATCTTTTCAGTTGACACTAACCTACTTTCCAGCTCCATTCTCTTGTGCAGGGCAATAAAAGAAGACCCAGCCAATCAGCTGAGACTCGGGAGGCAGAGAATAGATGGGGATGGGGCCCATCAGAGGTAGCATTTGCCAATTCTCTGAACTATTCAAAATTTCCGCTACTGGTTCTCCAGAACTGGTCAGAACCTGCTGAATACCACCTCTACTTAGGGTCTGGGTGGGCATGACCAGATTGATGTCATTCGTGTCGGGGGCACCTGTGGTGGGTTGGGTGGGGCTGGGGGGATCCATTGTCTTCCCAGACTTTGTTCTCATCTGCAATAGCTTCCTCCCGCCCTCTGCCAGTGAAAAAGGAGCCCGGGAGGACCATACATGCCCCTCCTGAATTCTGTTTTTATTGGCAGAGGCACTGCAGGATGGTCCTTTGCTGTTTCCAGGGCTCCCCCATGGGCCAGAGCTAAGCACCCCATGGGCCGGATATGGCCCACAGGCCTTGAGTTTGACACCACTGTCCTACAACAATAGCACCAGGATAGGTATTAAACCAAATGGCATTTTAATATAGCAGAGGGAGGGAACCCTGAACTAACTTGTGACCTACCTAAAACTGAGATTGTACTACTGAAATTTAGTAGCAAAATGGGTACATTTTGTTGCCGTGATTTTGAGCATGAAAAAAAGCCTAAATAAAAGTGGAAAGAGGTTGAACATCTTTAACCTTCTTTGCATTTCAGACAGCATTGGAATGGAGTCTGAACTGCTGTCTGGCCCAACAGATAAAGATTAATCTACATTACATTATACTTACTACTTTATATTACATTATATTGTAGGAACTTCTGCCTTCATTTCAGCACACTGTGTGTGCAAATTCTGTATTGCTTTAACAGCTTAAATTGGCCAGACGCAACTAAGGATATGCAGCTGAATATTAATTCATCTTGGAGGTAGTTGAGTATGCAATTCTCAAGAAAATCCACTTTGCTGCTGGGATGAGAAACATGAGGTGACAGAACGGGAATATGATCGAGGCAGTCTGATGGATTTTCCTCACATGATCACAAATGAATGAATCATTTGTGAGTACCTTTCATAAAGATACAGATGATCCAAATAAAGATATAAGTATGTATTATATAAATACACAGACAAACTATGGATTTTAAATTAAAAATAACCAATCCAAAGTTCTATGAAATGGTTTATGCCTCTTGTTGCTGGCTGGTACACTTTTATATCACAAGAAGCAGGCTAGAAGCTATAAAGGTTCATGTCCTGTTCATGTACATACACATGCATATACACCAGTGGTGGGATTCAAAAAATTTTACTACCGGTTTTGTGGGCGTGGCTTGGTGGGCATGGCTTGGTGGCATTGCATGGCTTGGTGGGTGTGGCTTGGTGGGTGTGGCTTGGTGGGCATGGCAGGGGAAGGATACTGTAAAATCTCCATTCCCTCCCCACACCTGGAGGAAGGTTACTGCAAACTCCCCATTCCCTCCCCACCCCACTAACCTGCTTTCCAGCTCTGTTCTCCTGTGCAGGGCTACAAGAGAAGACCCAGCCAATCATCTGAGACTTGGGAGGCACAGAATAGATGGGGGTGGGGTCAATCAGAGGTGGTATTTGCTGGTTCTCCGAAGCCAAGCCATGCCCACCAAGCCACACCATGCCTACCAAGTCACACCCACAGTATTTGTAGTAAAAAAATATATTTTATACATATATTTTTTTATTTTAAGACAAACATACACCGACAATACATAAAAAACCATAAAACCATTTTCCATTTTGTACATACAGTGTGTCAGTTGGTTTAGAATCTTTTGTGCGATCCTTTCATAATCGTTCACAATTTATATCAATCTCATATTGTCAAACTAACATATGCTTATGTATTTATCAATTATTAATTATCCTGCTATTTATTCCAACAATATTATATTATGCTGTCATCCAATGGTTATATATGTCTACATTGTATTTTGTATCAGTCTATTAAACTTCTATAACAAAATTATCTATTCTGTTACCTTACCTTGTCTTTTTATCCAACCATTGATAAAACAAATCCCATATCATATAGAATTGCTAATTTCAAATGTCAGTTTACTAATTTCAGCACAATCCATAATTTTTTTTAATAACTTCCTCCTGCATAGGTATTTTGTCATTTTTTCAGTTCTTCGCAAATACAATTCTAGCCACTGTTAAAACATTTACAATCAAAAATTTCAATTCTTTATTGTAAATGTCCAGTATGACTCCTAATAAAAAGATCTCTGGTTTAAAGTCTATATGTTGTTTTATCATTTTTTCCAACCATGTGTGGATTTTAGTCCAATATTTCTTTGTGTCTGAACATGTCCACCACATATGGTAATCTGAACCAAGTATCTGATGACATTTCCAGCATTTATCCAATGTATTCTTAAACATTCACGCAAGTCTCATCGGGGGTAGGTGCCACCTGTAAAACATCTTATACACATTTTCTTTATATGCAGTTGACGTTGTCATTTTATAATTTTGAGACCACAATTTTTGCCATTTTTCTAAATCAATCCCATATCCAAAATTTTCCCCCCAAGCAATCATCATTGCTTTAACTTGTTCCTCCTCCAATTTAAATTCTAATAGATGTCCACAAAGTTTTTTAATTATCTTTTTATCAGTATCCATCAAAATTTTATCTAAACCAGTCAACTTACCATAAATACCTTCTGCTTTAGAGTCTTTATCAAACCTACATTGTATTTGCAAATATGAAAACCAATTCATTTTTACACCTCGTTCTTCCAACGCTTGCATAGATTTAAGTTCACTCTTTTCATTCAATATCTCACCATATCTAATTGTTTCTTCCTTTTTATATATTATTGGATAAGAAAAAGCTTCAATAGTTGATATCCATGTTGGAATTTTTAAGTAATATTGTCTTTTTATTTTCTCCCAGTTCAAAAACAATGCCTCTCGAATATAATGTCTTCTAAAATACCCCTGTGTTTTAGTTTCCTTATACCAGAGAAAGGCATGCCATCCCAACAGCAAGTCATGGCTTTCTAAAGTCAATAATCTACTGTTCCTTAGTGTTATCCATTCCTTTAGCCACATCAAACTTGACGCCTGGTAATATAGCTCGCAATTGGGCAAGGCAAACCCTCCTCTTATTCTTGCATCTTGTAACAGTTTTAATCTTATTCTTGCTTTTTTACCCTGCCAAATATATTTCAACACAATTCTATTTAAATCTTCAAAAATTCTTTCCCTAGTTGAATAGGAATTGTCTGGAATAAATATAAAAATCTAGGCAATATATTCATCTTAATTCTCCCAATCAATGATAGTTGCAGTTTTCCCCATTTTATCAAATCTGTTGCAATCTGCTGTTTAACATAATTATCTTCCTTCAGTGTACTACATCTTGGTGTAATATGTATCCCTAAATATTTAACCTTGTTCATGACTTGTATTTTTAAAATTTCTTCCAACTCTTTCTTTCGCCTTGCTAACATATTCTTTGTTAATATCTTTGTTTTGTCTTTATTTATTCTCAAACCTGCTACTTTGGTAGTATTTTTTTTTGAATCCCACCATTGCTACCGGCATTCAGACATCCCATGGGTAAAGATTACACTGCCTGAAAAAATTTCTTTTACAGAGGCAGTCAGCCACCTCGGTGAACTTTGCCTTACATGTGCCATATGCTAAAAATAATAATAATAATCATATGCATATGATATACATATACATATTCATATACAATTTGGTGTATTCAAACTTGGAAATCCCACTTCCTATGCTCTACTTTCTACAATTTATGTTTGTATGAGAGATTCTATGTGCTGGCTGCCCATCTAGGCAGAAGTTACCAGTCAAGTTTCATAGGTATCAACACAAGGTCAAGGAGCAAAACGCAGGAAACAGAAGGCAGGTTTTCCAAAGGGGAAGGCAAATCTTTTGCTAGGATGACCCCAGAGGTGGGGAGGGGGAGATAAGAAAAGCAGCATAACAACAACAACAAAAAGGACATGCACCCGGGGTGTGTGTGTGTCAGAGCTTATAGCGCAATGCGGCCACCCTGCTTTCATCACTTTGACCAAAGCAACAAGATCCTGTGGAGAAATCCTCTCTTTGAAAGCTGTCCAGTCCAAATCCACTTTAAAGCTAATGAAACATATGTAGATTATTTCCTAGAAAACAAAGAAATGGGAAGTTTAGGAATTAGAAATACTCAGAAGGTAATGTTGAGATGATCTTCTTCTTCTTCTTCTTCTTCTTCTTCTTCTTCTTCTTCTTCTTC
>NW_020769330.1:11105650-11117369 GCF_900518735.1 Pseudonaja textilis | reverse complement strand
TCTTCTTCTTCTTCTTCTTCTTCTTCTTCTTCTTCTTCTTCTTCTTCCTCTCCTCCTTCCGCTCCTCCTTCTCCTTCTCTTTGCCTCCTCCTCTTCCTCCTCCTCCTCTGATATGACTACATCATTGATATGACAGACTCCTGATCTGGTTGGGCCCATTTTTCTTCTGTTCCATGGGATATCCAGTTGGCACCCACTATCATTAAGTTGTTTAAGAATGCAGGTCACAGTCCAATGCAAAACAATTACAAATGTTTAATACAGGGTAATCCATCCAATGTCATCAAACACTACAGCTGTGCACACATTTTAACAGAGATTGATCATGTTTTTTTGGAGAAGATGAATGCGTTGGCAGAAAGATTAAGCACCAACTGTTGGTGTTTCCGAAATAAACAATATATTACAATCAAGCCAAGCAGGGGGCTTGCGAAGGATTGCTCTAAGGGAAGTTATTATGCAGACATGTCTGAATCTGTTTCCTTAGTGGTCACCTTCTTGTCTTGATGCAAAACCCTCCCTCCTCTACATCAGAGAAATGCTTTTCAATGGAAAAGGAGGTTGTTGGATAAAACTAACTGAGTTTAAGCCTTAAATATAAATAGTCATGGGGCTTTGTGTGGGAGCCAATTGTGACTGCAAAGCTTGTGTGAAGATAAGCCCCTTTTCACAATGGACAGGCTACTGATCTTTTGGCTGGTTAAAATTCAGCTGCTGTTTTGAAGTAAGAAAGAAATAAGAAAGAAAAGAAAAGAAAAGAAAATAAAAGAAAAGAAAAGAAAAGAAAAGAAAAGAAAGAAAGAAAGAAAGAAAGAAAGAAAGAAAGAAAGAAAGAAAGAGAAGGAAGGAAGGAAGGAAGGAAGGAAGGAAGGAAGGAAAGAAAGAAAGAAAGAAAGAAAGAAAGAAAGAAAGAAAGAAAGAAAGAAAGAAAGAAAGAAAGAGAAGGAAGGAAAGAAAGAAAGAAAGAAAGAAAGAATTAGAAGGGAAGAAGGAAAAAGAAAAGGAAGGAAGGAAAGAAAAAAGAAAGAAAGAGAAGGAAGGAAAGAAAGAAAAGGAAGGAAAGAAAGAAAGAGAAAGAAAGAAAGAAGGGAGGAAAGAAAGAAAAGGAAGGGAGGAAAGAAAGAAAGAAAAAAAGAAAGAGAAGGAAGGAAAGGAAGGAAGAAAAGTAAGTAAGTAAGTTTGTTCCCAGATGGTCCCCTGCTTGGAATAACCCCGAATACAGGCAGTCCTCAACTTACAACAGTTCATTTAATGACAAAAAAAAGTGACTTTAAACCATTTTTTTACCCTTAGCAATCATTGCAGCGTCTACATAGTCCCACAATCAAACTTCAGATGCTTGGCAACTGACTCACATTTATGGCGGTTGCATGTGTCCCGGGGTCGTGTGATTCCCTTTTGTGACCTTCTGAGAAGCAAAGTCAATGGGGAAGCCAGATTCACTTAACAACCGTCCTACTGTGCTACTTAACAACTGTGGCAAGAAAGGTCGCAAACATGGAACAAAGTTCACTGAATTTCGCCAAGCAACAAAAACTGTGGTCCTAAGTTGAAGAAATCTTAAACTGCAGAAGAACCTGATATGGACCTCAGATTCATCAAGATGCTGACTGTGGTTCATGAACCCTTTGCAGGAATCCGAGCTGATTTATGGTCACTTGAAAAACCAGATGAGTCTCGGTTCTTTGGAATTCAGGTGCGTGAAAGTGATGCCAGAAAGAGCCTGGAACATGTTATCTCTCTACTGAGGATCTTCCTGAAAATAACCCCCAAGCAGTTGTGTCTTTTATCCTACAGTGGTCAGAATCATATCATGCTGAAAATCGTCCTCCAATTTCCCCAAAGTTTTTCTGCCCCACCTTGTAGAATATGTTTCAGCTCTATTCCATGGAGTTGGAATGTATCTGATGAATTTCACTTTTGCTACTTTGATCTTATTATTATGAAGTGGCAACGGACAATGGTGTTGATTTTTCTGACTCCCTCTGTGGTGACCCAGAGTGTAACGCAAACGTAACAAACTCCAAAACGTAAATAAATGTCCTTTAATGCCTCCAACTTGGCCCCACTGTTCAATAACTGGAGATAAAACGTATTCAAAAATAGCCTTCAAAAGAAAGCAATACAGTCCGAACTTAATGAGCAGATAGAGGTGAAATAAAAAACTAAAACAAACTACAATGAAGGAAATTCCACAACGGGACCAGGATAAGTAATTACCAACTTCAAGGAGATAACAAGGCATAATCTGTTGGAAGGACACCAACCAAGATAACTTCAGCCCAAAATAACACACGCTTTGCTTCTGTCAATGCTGTGCTTCAAACACCCCTCCTTTATACTATTCTCCCCTGCTGCAACCAATGAGGAGGATCATGGCTGCTTCCTCTCTCGTAAGCCAAGTTGTTGCCTTCTCCGTTCCTCCCTGCATGTCCTAGGTTGAAGAGGGGATGGGCCTGGTTCTTTCTCTGACTGTCCAGCTGGTCTCTGCTCTTCCCCAGCCTCCTCCACAACCTCTGGAGCCACACTTCCACTCGCTGTTGGCTGTTCCTTTTCTCCCTCTGAGTCAGTCCCCACCAGGGGCCTGACACCCTCTCTCCATCATGCTGAGCCATGGCATTGCCTTTCTCATTCCCCCATTTTCATCCTCTCCTGGGGGCATCTCTGTCCATACCCAGGTCTCACAATCCCATTTTTTTTATATAGGTCTCACAATCCCATTTTTTTCTACAGATAACTGATAGTTTTATTAAATAGTACAAAATACAAGCAATGTAGATAAAGCTAACTTTATTTAAACTATTACAGAACAGGCTAACAAAGACACTAATTGTATAAAAAACTTAAAAACAGAACAATACCATTCCATACCAATTGTACTGCTATTTGCTTTATTACAAAAAAAAAAGTCCAAGTTCAGTTTTTTTCACTTAACAGGCATTTTTCAGCACATTAGATCCAAACAAACTATGTGATCCATTTATGTTGCTATTTGAAAGGGTGTGGATGGCCAATAATAACCTAGCTTTACAAGATACACATGGCATTCTTCTATCATACAGCAAGTGAAGAGAGAGAACCTGCCTGTGGAATTTGGAGAATTGCATGGATTCTTTTTCCTCCTTGATTACCTTTATAAGGGGTGGCACAGTGGCTCAGTGGTTAAACAGGTTGGCCTTGTTTGGCTAGAAAGCCAGCAGCTCAGGTTTGAGACCCGAGCTCCATGCAACAGGGTGATCTCCTGTCCTTGCTGCCACCAGCGTAGCAGCTTGAAAGCATACAAATGCAAGTAGATAAATAGGTATCACGTTGGTGGGAAGGAAACAGCCTTCTGTGATGTCCTGCTGGCTACATGAAGATGGAAATGTCTTCAGACAACACTGGTTCAATGGCCTTGAAACCAAGATGATCAAACCCTTGCTCAAGCAGGAGACTCTATACAGGTAGTCCTTGACTTATGACCACATCTGAGCCCAGAATTTATGTTGCAAAGTGAGGGATGTGTTAACTGTCTGTTTTGTCCCATTTTATGACTTTTCTTGCCACCTTTGTTAAGTGAATCACTGCAGTTGTTAAATTAGTAACACAGTTTCCCCATTGACTTTGCTCATCAGAAGGTCACAAAAGATGGTCACATGACCCTGGGACATTGCAACCCAACCGTCATAAATATGAACCAGTTGACAAGCATCTGAATATAAATCACATAACCATTGGGTTACTGCAATGGTCATAAGTGTGAAAAGTAGCCATAGGTTACTCTTTTCAGTGCCACTGTAATTTTGACAGTCACTAAATGAACTGTTGTAAGTTGAGGACTACCTGTACCATTCAGACAAATGACTGTCCAATCTCTTCTTAAAACTCTTCAGTGATGGAGCATGCATAACTTCTGAAGGCAAGATGTTCCACTCATTAATTGTTCTCCTTAGTTCTATACTGCTCCTCTCCTTGATTAGTTTCCATCTGTTGCTTCTTGTTCTGCCTCCAAGGGATTTATGACAATTTGCTATGGCCAACTCACCACAGCCAACTTGTCATGGCCAACTTCCTGTGGCTAACTTGCCATGAGACAACTCTTCATGGCCAACTCATCATGGGATAATTTGCTGTGAAACAAGAATATCAAAGAACTGGTGGGATAAAATCATTTGAAAAAGGATGCAAAAGGAGGGATAGAATGAAATGTGAATGCCAAATATTGAATTTTTAAAAAATTTATTTTAAATAATTAAACTGAATTGTTAAATTGCCTTGTGGTGAGTTATGTTGTGGCGAGTTGGCTGTGATGAGTTGTCCCACAGCAAGTTTACAGATTACAGATTAACAGAGTTGGAAGGGACCTTGTAGGTCATCTACTCCCACTCCCCACCCAAGCAGGAGAACCTATACCATTTCTGACAAATGGCAGCCCAATCTCTTCTTGAAAGCTTCCAGGGGTGAAGCTCCCACAACTTCTGAAGGCAACTTCTGTTCCATAGATTGTTTTCACTGTCAGAACATTTCTCGTTATTTCCAGGTTGAATTTCTCCTTGTTCAATTTCCATCCATTATTCCTTGTCTGGCCTACAGGTTCCTTGGAAAATAGCTTGACTCCTTCCTCTCTGTGGCAGCCCCTCAAATATTGGAACACTGCTATCATATCTCCCCTAGTCCTTCCCTTCACTAGACTAGCCATGCCCAGTTGTAAGTTGGCCATGGCGAGGTGGCTATGGTGAGTTGACCATGGCGAGTTGGCCATAGCAAGTTGGCTACAGCAAGTTGTCCCATTCTGGCCTTCAAGAGCAGTCATACTGCACTGAAGGATACCCAACCTCAGATGATCAGCTTGCTTCAAGTGCACCAGTAGTCCATCAAATGCACTGACCTATTTTTGTATCTGCCCCATAACTTGCTGAAGATGATGAAAGAAAACATACATTTATGAAGAGGGGATAAGTTTACAAACGGTTTGATGGGGGGGAAGGATGGCTAATCTTTATGCCAGATGTTTAATGACCCAGGGACAGATGTCTTTTTATTTGTTCCACCATGGCCTTGAACTGTTAAGGAAAGGGCTGATTACTCATGAAGGATTTCCTAGAGGAGAATCTCTGCTGTTCTCTTGCTGGGTCTCTGGGGAAGTCAGTAATAATTTCTCCACTTCCTACAGGATTAAAAAAAAAAAAGGATGACACTTCTTATATCGTCATTTACCACCCACCGCCCACTGTGAGGATTAAGAGTTTTGAAACACAAAGGCATGCATTAGTTAATGGGGAAAAGAGCTCAGAAATGTGATAAAATGTGCCCGTGACTAAATGCAAGTGGGTAGATTGATTTGCATATATGTTTATAGTTGAAGTAGTAATAGATGTGGCTGTAGAATGAAAAGTGTTTTAGAATTTCTTTCTAACAGTATAACAGAATTGGAAGGGACCTTAGAGGTCTTCTAGTCCAACCCCTTGCCCTATACCATTTCAGACAAATGGTTGTCCAGTCTCTTCTTAAAAACCTCCATTGAGGAAGCACCCACAACTTCTGGAGGCAAGCTGTTCCATTGATTAATTGTTCTAACTATCAGGAAATTTCTCCTTAGTTCTAGGTTGCTTCTCTCTTTGATTAGTTTCCATCCATTGCTTCAGGCACTTTGGAGAATATCTTGACCTTCTTTTCTTTGTGGTAGCCCCTGAGATATTGGAACACTGCTATTATGTCACCCCTGGTCCTTCTTTTCATTAAACTAGACATACCCAAACCCAGCAGCTGTTCTTTAGATGTTTCAGCCTCCAGCCCCCTAATCATCATTGTTGTTATATTTCTTCTAGCACTAACATGTTTTACAATGAAACACTGAGACTACTACACCTTAAGTGTGCTCCTGCAAGCTTATGCTTTATAGCAGCTGTGGTGGCACAGTGGTTAAAGTGCAGTATTGCAGACAAACTCTGTCCACCATCTGGAATTCAATCCTCACAGGGGCTCAAGGTTGACTCAGCCTTCCATCCTTCCAAGGTTGGTTAACTGAGGACTCAGATAGTCGAGTGCAATATGCCAACATTGTAAGCCACCCAGAGAGAGCTGTAAAACACTATGGAACGGTATATATTTCTAAGGGCTATTGCTATTGCTAAACCTTTTCCCAGTTCTTGATTGTAAAGAGCAGATACAGTAGATCCCTCAATATAGCTTCTGATCAATGAAAATACCTTGTGGGATGTTTACTCCAAATTGCCTTCCCAAACTATAAACAATAGAAAGCTTAGAACAAGGTCAAAGGCCATGCATGATTTTAAGAATGGAGACGCTTGGCACTTTTACTGTGGCACAAAGCCTAGATTCCAAACACAAAGATTGGTGAGATTAATCATTTCTTTCCCAAAATGTTTAACATCAGCATCTTTGAGGCATTTGTATTGTCAATGGATAGAGTTATTCTTTCTTTTTTTCTTTTAGTGACGGACCTCATAAATCTACAGCAAGGAGTGACACCTCACTTATCTTGATTGATCTGAAAAAAACTAAGCAGAATCTGGCCTAATTTGCAGTGAGGTATTAGATTACCTGGAATGCCAGGGTAAGATAGAAAAAAATACCCTGGAATAAATTATAAGAGTTACCTGCAATTGTCTATATCAGGGGCTGGCTGGAGAATTCTGGGAGTTGAATTCCACAAGTCTTAAAGTTGCCAAGTTTGGAGACCTCTGGTCCCTATAGCTGTCACTGCACACCTACTCTGTGAAGGGGTTGATGGTTAAGCATAGGTTGCCGATGGCTGCAAATGGGCTGACGTGCCTACCTTCCAAATCCTATCTTTGCATTGTGCAGAGATCCACATTGTGTGTGTTGTTTGATAGATCTCACTTCCTCTTCTGTGGTTTGCTCTTTCAGTGTCCCTTAGCCACAATGTTAACATCTGCAAAAATATAAATGGAACACCTATGCAATTATCCCTGAATGACAGAACCATGTGTTCCCTGACACATAGAAGTCTAATTTAGGCTTTAGATGGATCAAGATCGGATTGAACAACTCCATTGCATAATAGTTTGCAGGAGCTTCTGGAAGACAGAGAAAAAGGAAAGAAGGAAGGAAGGGAGGGAGGGAGGGAGGGAGGGAGGGAGGGACGAAGAGATTGTTAGAAATTTAAAGCATTATCTTACAATCTTATTTATCTTAGAAAATTAAATATCTTATCTTTTATCACTTAATCTTACAAGTAACCCTATAGCCTATAACTTTAATTCTGGAAGTTGAAGTCCACAAGTCTTAAAGTTGCCAAGTTTGGAGACTTCTGGTCCATATAGCTGTCACTGCACACCTACTCTGTGAAGGGGTTGATGGTTAAGCATAGGTTGCAAATGGCTGTACATGGGCTGACATGCATACCTTCCAAATCCTATCTCTGCATTGTGCAGAGATCCACATGGTGTGTGTTGCTTTAAATTTCCAACAATCTCTTCCTCCCTCCCTCCCTCCCTTCCTTCCTTCTTTCCTTTTTCTCTGTCTTCCAGAAGCTCCTGCAAACTATTATGCAATGGAGTTGTTCAATCTGATCTTGATCCATCTAAAGCCTAAATTAGACTTCTATGTGTCAGGGAACACATGGTTCTGTCATTCAGGGATAATTGCATAGGTGTTCCATTTATATTTTTGCAGATGTTAACATTGTGGCTAAGGGACACTGAAACAGCAAACCACAGAAGAAGAAGTGAGATCTATCAAACAACACACACAATGTGGATCTCTGCACAATGCAAAGATAGGATTTGGAAGGTATGCATGTCAGCCCATTTGCAGCCACCTGCAACCTATGAGTAGCCATCAACCCCTTCACAGAGAAGATGTGCAGTGACAGCTATATGGACCAGAGATCTCCAAACTTGGCAACTTTAAGACTTGTGGACTTCAACTTCCAGAACTTCACCTTCCATTGTGTGTATATTAAAGGAGATGGTGCAAGATTCTTACTTTCAGATTTGCAAGATTCAAGTTAGTCTTCCCAGGTAGACGAAACAGGAAACACAACCAGATGAACTAAAATAAATCCAGTTGCCATGTCTCAACTTCCAGACAATTGTACCTGGATGATTGAGAATCTTTATCAATACAACTAGATGAAGTAATTTTACTTTATTGTAAGATTACAATAACAGAATCTTGCAAGTCTAAAAAATAAATCTCCTGCCATCTGGGTTTTTTTTTTTTTTTTGGAACTAAAACTCACAGTCTAGGCAATTCAACTTCCTATAATTTAATTTCAAATTCAGTTTCCTACAATTGCAGTGTGAGAAGCTAAGGAAATTGCAGGTCCCTGGAGACAGGAAATTACAAGACAAGAAATAAAATCAAATTTTAGCCAGTTTGTAATTAGTATAGTATATAATTATCTTTATTCTGGTGGGTGGGGGTGGGGATAACCAAAATGGTCTTTGATTTTGGAGGGGGGAGAAATAAAGCAACTTATTTCCAGCCAATTTGAGGGGAATTGATTATTTTCAGCACTAATGCTGCTACTGTTCTATCAGAGATATGATGGATAGGAGTTGTGCTACTATGTTTTCCTATCACACATCTTACTATTTGTTTTCCAAATGATAGGTCTTGCAACATTCCTGGGGTGGATTTTCAATGCATCTCCAGTCATTTCTAGGAGATTTGTAAAATTTAACTTCCTGGTCTGCTGAGCTTCTGGCTGGTTTTTGTTCATGACATTGAACCTCTTTGGCCAGAGATCTCACAGAAGAATTGCTTATTTTCTTCACATCTCTAGGATTAGACAAGATTTCCAGACTCTCTATGATATAATCTCTTATTGAAGATGTTCCAACTGGTTCAAAAGTCAGCAGAGCTGTACAGAATTTGGAGTATTTGCAGGCAACTAGAGACTTAAGCACTCTTGATTTCTGCATCTGCTTGGCTGGGACATTCAAAGCAGATATATCTTCTCTGATTTACTATGCAGTGTGCATAGTAAGAACATTCCTAAGAACTATAGTTTATTTTGCCCGGAATGTGAAACTCTGTTTCTACATTAGACTTCATTGTTTGCCTTATTTAGAAGAGGGGGAATTTGGAGCTGATCACTCATGACGGATAGTAGAGAGATAAAAGAAAGAGGAATAAATAAAGAAGTCCTTGCAAACAAGTATGTAATTAACTTAGTTGGGGATTTTGCATATTTGATTTGCATAACATTTTAATTGCTTTGGAGAGAACATGGCTGGGTCAATGTGAATCAGGCTAGCGGGGGAGGCCATAAGCTCTGCAAAATTACAGCTGCACCTAAAATGTTTTCTCCCTGCTTTCTAAAGCAAGGTTGCCTTGTCCAAATGACTTCTAAATGTCTTGAAACTTGATCTTGAGATGTCTGTGGATGCCTCGGTGCAGATGAGCACCGATATGCTCTTTGTAGAGCAGCAGCATCCATTCGTGTTCATTTTAACCTTTCACCTCTGGGAGACCTCAGTGCAACTCCCAGTTCAATCATGAACTTAATTAGTACCATCTGCTCTCTCTGACCTAATAAAGATCTCCATGTGTGAGAGCACAGAGACACCAGTCCTAAAAGCAGTGTTGTCCGGAGATTCCTGAGGTTTGGTCAAACAAGAGGACAAAAGCACAATGACGTGGCAGGGCAAGCTCTGTAGATCTGTGCAACATTGTACGAAAAGGGTGGAGACTGCTTTGTGATATCAAGTGAGATACTAATACCACTCTATAAAGCCTTAGAAAGACCACACCTAGAGTACTGCATCTAGTTTTGGTCACCACATTATAAAAAAGATGTTGAGACTTTAGAAAAAATACAGAGAAGAGCAACCAGGATGATTAGGGGACTGGAAGCTAAAATATATGAAGTATGTTTAAAGGAACTGGGCATGGCTAGTCTAGGGAAGAGAAGGACCAGGGGAGACATGATAGCAGTCTTCCAATATTTGAGGGGCTGCCACAGAGAGGGTCAATCTATTTTCTAAAGCATCTGTAGGCCAGACAAGGAATAATGGATAGAAACTGAACAAGGAGAGATTCAACCTGGAAATAAGGAGAAACTTTCTGACAATGAGAACAATCAAACCAATGGAACAGCTTGTCCTCAGAAGTTGTGGGAGCGCCATCACTTGAGACTTTCAAGAAGAGATTGGACTGCCATTTGTCAAAAATGGTGTAGGGTCTCCCGCTTGGGCAGGGGGGTTGGACGAGATGACCTATAAGGTCCCTTCCAACTCTGATTATCTGTTATCTATTATCTATTATATCACAATACAGATCTTTGCCAGTTGCTTGCCCCTAGCTTCTCCTTGCCTTTATGTAGGAAGGGTATGGGGACCTCTCTTTACTTGGGTATGAATACTCACTGATTCAGATGCAAAGGTTTTCAATAAAGCCCCAAAGTCACATGAGCAGAACATGATTAGATATGTCTAGCTTAACAAAATAACCACATTTGTGTCATAGAATAGAATAACAGAGTTGGAAGGGACCTTGGAGGTCTTCTAGTCCAACCCCCTGCTTAGGCAGGAAACCCTATACCATTGCAGACAAATGGTTCTTCAATCTCTTAAAAACTTCCAGTGTTGGAGCATTCACAACTTCTGGAGATGCAAGTTGTTCCACTGATTCATTGTTCTAACTGTCAGGAAATTTCTTCTTAGTTCTAGGTTGCTTCTCTCCTTGATTAACCTCCATCCATTGCTTCTTGTCCTGCCCTCAGGTGCTTTGGAGAATAGCTTGACTACTCCTTCTTCTTTACCGCTAGTCCTTCTTTTCATTAAACTAGACATATCCAATTCCTGCAACCATTCTTTATATGTTTAGCCTCCAGTCCCCTAATCATCTTTGTTGCTCTTCTCTGCACTCTTTCTAGAGCCTCAGCTGGATGCAATATTCCAAGTGTGACCTTACCAAGGCATTATTACACTTCACACGATCTTGATTCTGCAGAAAGTAGTCTAACAAAGAGAAGGACTAGGGATGGAATGATAGCAGTCTTCCAGCACAGGCTGTCACAGAGAAGAGAGAGCCAACTTATTGTCCAAAGCACTTGAGGGCAGGACAAGAAGGAAAAAGTGGAAGATCATTAAAGAGAAATTCAACCAAGAACTAAGAAGCGATTTCTTACAGTGAGAATAATTAATCAATGGAATGTAATACCTCTAGAAGTTGTGGGTGCTCCATCACTGTACTTTTCAAGAAGAGACTGGTGTTCTGACCAAGGCTTCCTGAGACAGCAACAATCACAAGCTGTTCCCCCAAATAATTTTTTTTTTTATTTCAATGGCTTTGAATTATATGCATTCACAGCCCATAATGAGTCCCAAACAGTTTATGAATAGTCCAACAGAAGTCTGCCATAGTCTTTCGGGATAAGGCTGATAAGCACCCACCTTTATCTCCCTTGAAACGCTACCAACGACTAAATTGCCAATTAGCAGTACAAGGCCAAACAGAGCACAAAGTCAACATGGAGCTACAGATTTTAAACCGACCAGAACAAAGTTGCTTCCTGCAAAGGCTCATGTCCCTTTGTTCCTCCATTATGTCTTATGGGAGGGGCCAATAATCTCCAAGCCTTACTCCTGAGTCGCCCCTTTTGTCTTAACTGTTCTTGCCTTCTGGCAGCTCTGTGCAAGTGTGCACTGGGAACAGGCTCCCCCTGTTCCTCTGCCTCACTGATGTCAGATTCTGGAGGCTCCGGAGTCAGCACATAACTCTCAGATGGCCCTGGCCCCATCTCTGT
>NW_020769330.1:11032737-11094104 GCF_900518735.1 Pseudonaja textilis | reverse complement strand
CTTTCTTTCTTTCTTTCTTTCTTTCTTTCTTTCTTTCTTTCTTTCTTTCTTTCTTTCTTTCTTTCTTTCTTTCTTTCTTCCTTCCTTCCTTCCTTCTTTCTTTCTTTCCTTCCTTCCTTCCTTCTTCCTCTTTCCTTTGTTCTTCCACCCTCCATCCCTCCATCCCCTTCCTTCCTCTCCTCCTCCCCTCTCCCTCCTCCCTCCCTCCCTCCCTTCTTTCTTTCTTTTTCTTTCTTTCTTAACTTTCTCTCTCTCTCTTTCTTTTTTCCTCCCTCCCCATCCCATTCTGCTATCCCTTGTCAGGTGAGTGGTGATTGGCTCATGACATAAGATCTACAGAAACAGTGGTGGGATTTTAAAAAAAATACTACCAAATCTGTGGGTGTGGCTTGGCGGGCTT
The DNA here is from genome assembly GCF_900518735.1 of Pseudonaja textilis. The sequence goes on along the minus strand of NW_020769330.1, from coordinate 11,093,704 downwards.
GGCTTGCATACTGTAAAATCTCCATTCCCACCCCACTCCTGGGGGAAGGTTACTGCAAGATCCCATTCCCTCCCTAACCCACTAACCTGCTTTCCAGCTCTGTTCTCCTGTGCAGGGCAATCAAAGAAGACCCAGCCGATCAGCTGGACCCAGGAGGCAGAGAGTAGATGGGGGCAGGGCCAGTCAGAGGTGGTATTTGCCGGTTCTCCGAACTACTCAAAATTTCCATTACCGATTGTCCAGAACTGGTAAGAACCTGCTGAGTACCACCTCTGTACAGAAGTGAACAACATGAAGATGAAGTTTTAATTTCTCTAAGCAATATTGGAAAGAGGAAAAGGGAGTGAATATCATTTTTATTTTTCACACTGGGCAGTTTTAATATTTTACCTAGAATTGCACCCAGTTGGTGAGAACTATCTCTCAGCTCTTGAATATTCATCTATATGTATCTGTTGACCCAATGTCACTCAATGCAGCCAAGAAGGCATTCTACACAGGACTTGTAGAAACTGGTTTGGACATGAGCATAACACTAGGAGCCTGTCAGTTCTACTCCCATCTTAGGCACAAAGCCAGTTGCATGATCGTGGTCAGTCACTCTCTTTCAGCCCAGCCCATGTCACATGCTTGTTGTTGTGAGGAAAAATAGGAGGAGGAAGATTTATTGGAAATGGTCACTGCTCCATTGAGTTATTTGTGAAAATAATAAAGGCAGGATACTAATAAAAAATATAATAAATAAATAACATCTGCTCACGTATACAGATTGTTCCTCTCTGGACTGTCCCTTTTATTTGTGGAGCAGAGTGATAAGCTTATTAAAGCTATTTTCACAATGTACTATCCCATAAAACTCTGTTTTTAAGACTAAACCACCAGAGGAAAATAAAAATCTCCCTTTCTGGATTAGACACATAGACCAGCAAAAACATCCCTGGCAAAGAGCCTAAAGATAGTCTCTTCCAAAGGAGATGAAAGCTTTAAAAAGTTTCCATACTTTATCATTTAGAAGGAATAGACAATTCAGACAGCCCAGACTAAAATGACTCAATAACAACAACAACAGCAACAACAACTACACAACAACAACAACCAGAATCAGTGAATGGGTATTAAACAAAGCCTTAGACAAAAGAGCTTTAGACAAAGGAGAAATTTCCTAATGGTGAGAACAATCAACCAATGGAATAACTTGCCTCCAGAAGTTGTGGTGCTCCATCACTGGAGATTTTCCAAAAGAGACAACCATTTGTCTGGAATGGTGTAGGGCAGGCTTGTCCAACCCATGGCCCGCGGGCCGCATGCGGCCCAGGTTGCCTCGTAATGCGGCCCAGTGCCCACCCCAACCTTCGTGCTAGAGCCAACGAGGAGGAGGAGGAGAGGCAGGCGCGAGGCGGGGTGAGGCGAGCGCCAGGCCAAGCAGCAACAGAAAAGGCGGGCACCGTCAGAGCGCCACCTCCTGCTGTTGCTGCTGCCACTTCTGTCCCCACTGCCACTTCTGCCCCTGCCCCCGCTGATGCCCCCGCCGCTTCTGCCCCCGCTGCCGCTGCCCCTGCCGCCGCTTCTGCCCCCGCCACCACTGCTACTTCTGCCTTCCAGTCCTGCCTCATCCAGCCGGGCCATTTGCAGAAGGAGAGGTAGGCGTGAGGCAAGCGAGCTTTCTCTCTCCCCCCCCCCCCAGCAAAATTGGGCCGGAAAATAAACCATGATAAAAAAAATTGATAAAAAAACCGTGATAAAAAATAAATAATTTTTAATAAATAATTAATAATAAATAATAAAAACATCTCACTAATTTCATTTCCAAATAAATTTAATATGTTAACTATGTTTCTGTGTTTTTTTTGGATGATCAGGTATCGTTACTGTTATTTTATTTTATTTATTTTCATCTTCTAATGTGGCCCAGGGAAGGTGAAAGGTTGGACACCCCTGGTGTAGGGCTTCCTGCTTTAGCAGGGCGTTGGGTTAGAAGACTTCCAAGGTCCCTTCCAACTCTATTATTCTATGCTCTATATTCTAAATAACCAGACCCAGGCCTGGGACCAAAACTAGATTTTTTCAGAGTTTTCCAGAACCTCAGGAATTAAAGGCACTACCCATAACTCTATTGGGAAGCTTTTGCACAACAGAGAAGACATACATTTCAGGTCCTACAAGGTGGCAGTGTTTGGTGAAGGGGACATGGAGCACTCTCAATCCACTCGACTATTCTGGGTCCCTCATATGTCCAGAACTTCTATCATGTGGGGCTTTTTTGGTAATAACCAGCTCCTTAAATTGCACTTGGAAACTGACTGGCCGTCAATGCTCAGCTCATGCAGCAGAGTGAATTTTTTTTTTTTTTTCATATAAATTTTATTGAATTTACAATTAAAAAAATAACATAACAACATTACATAAGAAACAGAGAGAGAAAAAGAAGAAAGAAAGAAGAGAAAGAGAGAGGAAAAAAGAAAAAAAAAAAAAAACGCTCGGTCTTGCGACCGAAAAAGGAGAAGAAGAAGTATAAAAGAGAGAAAAACAAAAAACAAAAAAACAAAGAGACGGAAGAAAAAAGAAAATACGTTAAAACCAGACAAATATTCTTTTTGACAGTCTACAAGATCCAATTCTCCTACCTTACTTTAAATATACACATCTTATCGCTATTTATGGATATTTATGCTTATTTATGCTCATTAAACAGTTTATCTCTGATATAACCAATTATACCATGCATTCCAATTATTATTTGCCCAGTGCTGGAAATCATCCCGTTTACCTACAGATCAATTGGTCATTCAGAAAATATGTGACTGCGCAGAAATGGACAATTTAACCATAGCAGCAGAGTGAATTTAAGCACCATGAAAGGCACCCATTACTGTTTGTGCTGCTACATTTTCAACCAGCCTTGTCTTCCAGATAGTCTTCAAGGACAGCCCCAATGATCCAATCATGAGGTGATCAGAGCATGAGTGAAGAGTCTCCCAACTGGTACATAAAATGCATCTTCCCAAAGACCAATGGTGGTATTTAATTTTTTTTTTTTTTACTATCAGTTCTGTGGGTGTGGCTTTGTGGACATTGCATGGCTCCATTCTCCTCTGCAGGGCAACAAAAGAAGACCTAGATGATTAGCTGGGACTCAGGAGGTGGCCCACCAAGCCACACCATGCCCACCAAGCCACGCCCACAGAACTGGTAATAAAATTTTTTGAATCCCACCACTGATATAGGGTTTCCTACCTGAGTAGAGGGTTGGATTAGACCACCAAGGACCTTTCCAATTCTGTTATTCTGTAGTAGGAGCACCTAGGGCTGTGACGCCTACGCTGAGAGAGTAGCTGCAACAGATCCTAGGCACATATGTGCCTAATGGTTGCCTCTGCCTTTAGTCATTTGCAAATCATGCAGGTCTCCTATAACAAGTTAGTCTGTCTAATCATGAAAGATGAGTAATTCCGTTTCACAGATTTACGGCTAACAAGGTGATTATCATTGTTACATTAGGTCTGTCAATTTAATAAGTTCTCTTTAAAAACCACGGATGGCTTAAATGATTTCATCAACCCTTGCTTACACATGTATCAATTTATTAAAAGGGTATATTGGCCCTGTCACGCCTGGTATTTTTTATTAAAATGAAATTAAATAATTTTAAGTGAATTATTAATATCCTCCATCTCGAAACTGTATTGACATGAAGTCTAGACATTTCAAGAGAGACTCACTATATGAATATCAATACACAGGTTATGCCAAAGACTGTGGGGAGAGGAAAAAAAATTAACTTGAGGAAAAAGCATCCAGCGATTGGCAGTAATAATCCAATAATTAGATATTCAATCTTCCGAACTGTTCTTTATCTGAAAGTCATTATGATCTTTTGTAATAGGAACTGCCAGAGCTTTAGCCAACTTTCCATGAGTCTTTGGTGTTACACAGTGGTGGGATTCAATTTTTTTTACTACCGGTTCTGCGGGTGTGGCTTGTGGGCATGGCTTAGTGGGGGTGGCAGGGGCAGGATACTGTAAAATCTCCATTCCCACCCCACTCCAGGGGAAGGTTACTGCAAAATCCCCATTCCCTCCCCACCCCACTAACCTGCTTTCCAGCTTCCTTCTCCTGTGCAGGGCAACCAAAGAAGATCCAGCTGATCAGCTGGGACTCAGGAGGCAGAGAATAGATGGGGGCGGGGCCAGTCAGAAGTGGTATTTGCCGGTTCTCTGAAATACTCAAAATTTCTGCTACTGGTTCTCCAGAACTGGTCAGAACCTGCTGAATACCACCTCTGGAGTTACATGATTTTATGTAAGATACAAATAAAGTATCCACCCTGTATTTTCATAATATTGCCACATTTCCTGTGCCCTGAAGCCAAATTCAGAAACTGAGTTACTTTAGCCTTGAGCTCAATTTGTGCAGGGAAAGGAATGGCAGAAGTTGGGTGCAGAGTCAAAAGAAGGAATCCCTACATAGCCACAAATAAACTAAATCCAACCTCCATTGAATTCCACTGATTCTTATCTAACTCCAAACAGTTCCTAACCCTTAGTTGAGAAGATTCCTATACATAAGAGTTTTAGCAATAAATCAATTTAATTGGACCTTCCCATGTGGACCTGATATTTCCCACCTGACAATTTGGCAGGAGATTTCACGAATCAGATCTGCAATGAAAATAAAAGACCTTTTCTAAAATGTTGTACGTTTCTGTACGTTGAGGAAATATTGGGTTAAGTGTTTAAGTGGAAGGTGTGCACAAAATTACATCCCATTATTTACTCCTCCCTAACCATCTTTTAACAACCAGCTCTGAAAAGATGGATTATATAAACTATTTAAGATTCCTGCCATAAGCCATCAGAAAACATGGATTTACCAGGATGCTTCCTGATTCCCTAATTCCCATGATACTCCCTACTCCTGTTGATTGGTTGTCTTTTTCTGGGAAATTGTGTACCTTTCCAAGCAAAGCACTGGGAAACCACTGCTTGCTATTTTTATTTTCCACGATAGACATTTAAATGGATGGATTCCAAATCATACAATATACATGATGTTGGAGCAGATGCTTTTTTTAAAAAAGAAAACATATTTGTTTGTAATCATTGAGGTCCAAAGGGAGGGAGCCAGTCTGGGAGAATCCCACCCCTGAAGCCACCACTGAGAAAGCCTCTCTTCTGGACCCTATCAGATGTAATTCCTTAGGAGAAGGGGCCTGCAACATAGAACCATAGTGGTACAGTGGTTAGAATGCAGTATTGCAGGCTAATTCTGCCAATTGCCAGCAGTTCGATTCTGACCAACTCAAGATTGGCTCAGTCTTCCATCTTTCTGTGGTTGGGGAAAAAAAAGGGATCCAGATTATTGAAGGCAATATGCTGACTCTGTAAACCACTTAGATAGGGCCATAAAGCACTACGAAGCAGTATATGAGTTTTGGTGGCACAGTGGTTTGAGTGCAGTAGTGCAAGCTGTTGACTGCCAGCTGGCCTGCAATTTGGCCGTTCAAACTTCACCAGGTTCAAGGTTGGCTCAGCCTTCCGTCCTTCCAAAGTGGGTAAAATGAGGACCCAAGTTGTTGGGGGAATAGGCTGACTCTGTAAACAACCTAGAGAGGGCTGTAAATCACTAGGAAGCGGCATATAAGTCTAAGTGCTATAGTGCTAAGTGCTGTACCAATTGCTATTCCTTGCCTCCCCGGTCTAGTAAGTGGAGTGGATGTAACTGGGAAGAGATGGTCCTTCAGATAACTGATCCCAAGCCTTGAAGGGCTTTTAAAGTGACAACCGGCATCTTGAAATGCACCTGGAAGCAAATTGGCAGCTCTCGCAGAAGTGATACCTGTGCACACCTGGGTTTGCACACTATGCATTTTTAAGAGGGAATAAAAATAAAGATAGAAAAATAATAATACCTCATTCTTGCTATTCATTATAGGGTGGAGAACCTCTGGTTCTTTATTTATTGGCAGTGAAAGAGGTGTATTTTTCTGATGGATAACAAAGAAGAGGGAAAAGCAAAGAAGGTTAGGAAAGAGAAAAAGAACAAAAGCAAACGATACTTTACATTATACTGCTGCATTATTTATTAGCCAGTTGTAGCCACTTCATGTACCACATGAAGAATTCATTACTGTCAATTGTCTTATTGGGTAATTTCCATTGGCAGGCATCAAAACCGCTGCTAATTTGACCAGAAAATATTTAGACACATGGAAATGCAAGTGTTTTTTTTTCAAAAAAAAGTGGCATTGATATGAGCAGCTCTTTCAAACTCTGAAAACGAGGGGCTACTGCTGGCTTTCACAAAGTCATGCATTCAATATAATTCATAGTTAAGGCTTGCAAGAGCATTTGGGAAGACAGTATAAACTGTTTCTCTAAGACTCCTCCCTCCAAATAAAACATCTTTCAGATTTCCTCCCCTCCTCTTCAATTTCAGCGTGAATTTTCTCCAGATGAGTAACAATATTTCCAAGCAATTAAATATAGATTACATTGAACAATGTCTGCTAAAATGAATAATTTACCTTGCCTGCAAAACTCTGGGGGAAATAAATTAATTAAAGTATAATTCAGAACTAGGTTAATTATTTTGAATGGTGATAAGAGGCACGATGCTGCCCTTGTTTCTGCTTCACAAACTCTCAAATCCACTTTTGTGCCACAAATTATTCCTCCTCCTCCTCCTCCTCCTCCTCCTCCTCCTCCTCCTCCTCCTCCTCCTCCTCTTCTTCTGCTGTTTCTGCTTCTTCTGCTTCTCCTCCTCCTTCTTTCTCCTCCTCCTCCTCCTCCTCCTCCTCCTCCTCCTCCTCCTCCTAAATAGGGACTGTGGGTTGGACCTTTATCTACCCATCAAGAAGTTGTGGGAGCTTCATCATTAGAAGATTTCAAGAAGAGACTGGACTGCCATCTGTCAGAAATGGTATAGGGTCTCCTGTTTGGGTTGGCGTGGGTAGGGTTGGATTAGATGACCTACAAAGTCCCTCCCAACTCTGTTAATCTGTTAAAACATCAACATGCGATACTCCTGGAAACTGGGGCTGACCCTGTCTCTACTAAGAGTCAAATATCTGAATTGATTGGGGTAATTCAGGGCAAGGCATAATATATAGTTACAAGCTAGATTATAGATGTATTTATTTATTTAGCATATGGTATAGCATACATGGACTAGCAATACATATTAACCTTTCAACTAGATTAGTAGAACCCAATAAAACATAAATGTTAAAAAGAACTATGTTCAAAGGTCTAAGCCATCTAATCATTGAAACACAGCATCATTTATATTTTTTTAAAAAATCAGGTACTGGACTGGTATAGTTCAAAAGCTGGCACCTTTTAAACCATTTTTTAAAATAAATTCTTTATTTTATTTTTAATACAAACAATCCATCTTCCCTTAAACAGTGTGTCATCGGGGTACAAATATTTTGTGCGATAGTGATTAAAATTTACAGGCATATTCATTACATTCGTATTAATTCTCTACTCTTAAACTTAATACTGATATACATAATATATCTAATTATTATAACAATCCTCATCTTAAACTTATTTAATTCTGTTAACATATGTTCTATATTTCACTAATCTTTTTTTGTTTCTGACTTTCATATTTATCCTCTAACCATTGATAAAATAATTCCCATTATAACCCCTTTAAACTAATCAGCATTGCCAGAACTCCTGGCGTCAGTAAAGGGTGGCTGCCATAAAAGGAAAAAAAGCATTTTTATCCGTTTGTATAAATTAGGAAGAGGAGGGGAACTTCAATTGTTGACAGGTCTGTCTTCAAAGCCAAATGACTCAGAATCAGACAGTGATCATTCACCCCAATCGCAGCATCTTGGATCAGCCCTGCCTCCTATATGTCTATCAAATCCCTCAGGTAATTCGTTTTGATCATTCGGCACCATGGCTGAGATCTGCTCCCTTTCATTTCCTCTCCTCCCCGATTCCTTCCTTTTCCTTCCCAAACCTACATTTCCAATCATTTTTCAACCCCATGGCTTCATCCATCCTCATCCATTTATCTCCTCCACCATTCATTATGTCAATCTCATCGGATTAAACTTTTTTTTTTTTTTTAATATTGCCACTGTTAATATATCGGTCTCTCATGGCCTTGTTCTTTCTGTTCATCAGCAGCGGTTTTCAGCAGGTTTATTTGCATGTATTCTTAATATATTAAAGAAGAGATAACTTCATTTTTAGGGCCAGTTCCAGAGGTGGTATTCAGCAGGTTCTGACCAGTTCTGGAGAACCGGTAGTGGAAATTTTGAGTAGTTCAGAGAACCGGCAAATACCACCTAAAACTGGCCCTGCCCCCATCTATTCTCTGCCTCCTGATCCCCAGCTGATCGGCTGGGTCTTCTTTTGTTGCCCTGCACAGGAGAAAGGAGCTGGAAAGCAGGTTAGTGGGGTGGGGAGTGAATGAGGATTTTACAGTAACCTTCCCCTTCCACCCCCACCAAGCCACGCTCACAGAACTGGTAGTAAAAAGAAATTGAATCTCATCACTGGATCCATTGCCAAGCTGTCAATGTCCTGAGTTACTTGTTGTGATAGTTGGACTTGTGATCTCAGAGCAATCAGGCTGTGTGATAGAAGAGGTAAGTTTTTGTCCCTTAATATACATTCGCACAAGGATTAATTGTACAGAGGGCATAAAATAAGGTTGAAAATAAGGTCCCACAAACTGTCGAGGATGAAATTGTTTTTAATTGTATTCTGATTTTTCTTTCTACTTTTCTTTCTTTGTTTCCTTTTTCTTTCTCACATTTATGTACATGTTGTTTGTCTATTTTAATTGTAAGATTAGTAAAGTTTATTTATTTATTTTTTTAAAAAAGAAGAGACTGGATAGTCACTTGTCTGAAATGGTATAGGGCAGTGGTGGCTAACCTTTTTTGACTCCCGTGCCTATAGTTGCCCATGCGCTTGCTTGAGTCATGCACATGCCAGCACTCAGAAGGCAATGCATGCTGCCCCCCCCTGCGCCCCCTCATGCACTGCGCTTCTGTGCATGGGTGCACAATTCCACTTCGCCTGCTGTGTGTCTTTGTGCATGCGCGCATGATTCCCCCTCATGTGCAGTGCATCTTTGCACATGTGTGTGCGATTCCCCCTCATGCATAGCGCATCCCTGCGCATGTGTGCATGTCTCCCCCCCACACCTTTCCAACCCCCTGCACATGTGTGCCAGATACCCGACAATCAGCTGTTGGGCGGTGGCGCACACACATGCGCAGTGGGGCTCTTCCAGCCAACCTCTCGCATGCCCGGGGAAATGGCTCTGCGTGACACTTCTGGCACATGTGGCATAGATTCGCCAACACGGGTATAGAGTCTCCTGCTTGAGCAGGGGGGCTGGACTAGAAGACCTCCAAGGTCACTTCCAGCTCTATTCTGATTTTGATTTTTTTCTCTTTTCTGTTGGTAATCCCTGACTTACGACTTAGTGGCAGCGGCACTGAAAAAAGGGACTTATGACTGTTTTTCACAATTATGACCTTTGAAGCATCCCCTTAATCATGTGATCAACATTAAGATGCTTGGCAACTGGTTCATACTTATGACCGTTGCTGTGCCCCAAGGTCAGGTGAGCACTTTTTGCAACTTTCTGACAATGGGGAAGCAAGTAGGGTTCCCTACTTATCAACTGTAGTGATTCCCTTAACAACTGTGGCAATGAGGTCGTACAATGGGGCAAAACTCACTTAACAACAGAAATTTGAGGCTTGATTGTGGTCATAAGTCAAGGACTACTTGTAATCGTGACTTCTCTCCTGTTCCTCACAACCGTGATGCAAGTTGTAAATCTCACAGAGAAAACAAAGCTTTGCTTTTCTACTTTCTGTCTTGCTTCTTATCATAAAGTCAGATTGGATTGACCTTGGATTGCTTCAGGGCCCACCAAACTACTATTTGGAGGTCTGGATCTGGTTATGTTAACCCTTTGGGGTAGATCAGGTCAAAAAATGAGTATGGCAGACATTTTATGAACATCCTTTACTGTAATAAAGTACAAGAACATAATCATGAAAACCTGTTCAAGTTCTTCTATATCTCATTTTATGCTTAACAAAATCAAGGTGGGGTTATTTTGAATTTCTATTTCATGCTTTTCTATATGTCTATGGAGATTCTCAGTCATGCAGGACATGGTTGTCCCAAAGGTGCTTTTTCAAGAGGCAACTGGACTTTTTGGTTTTTCATTGAAGATGTTTCGCTTCTCATCCAAGAAGCTTCTTTAGCTTTGACTGGATGGTGGGGAAAGGAAAGATTTATACACCTAGAATAGAATAAAATAGAATAGAATAGAATAGAATAGAATAGAATAGAATAGAATAGAATAGAATAGAATAGAATAGAATAGAATACTTTATTGGCCAAGTGTGATTGGACACACAAGGAATTTGTCTTGGTGTAAATACTCTCAGTATACATAAAAGAAAAGATACATTCGTTAAGAATCAAGAATCATAACGTACAACACTTAATGATAGTTATCAGCAATCAAATCATACTGGGAAACAGTCAATATAAATCATAAGGATACAGGCGACAAAGTTACAGTCCTACAGTCACAAGTGGGAGGGGATGGGTGATAAGGAGTGATGAGAAGATTAACAGTAATAGTAGTGCAGACTTTGTAATAGTTGAACAGTGTTGAGGGAATTATTTCTTTAGCAGAGTGATGGAATTTGGGGAAAAACTGTCCTCATGTCTAGTTGTTCTGGTGTGCAGTGCTCTACAGCATCGTTTTGAGGGTAGGAGTTGAAACAGTTTATGTCCGGGGGGTGAGGGGTCTGTAAAAATTTTCACAGCCCTTTTTTTGACTCATGCAGTATACAGGTCCTCAATTGAAGGCAGGTTGGTAGTAATTGTTTTTCTGCAATCCTAATTATCCTCTGAATTCTGTGTCTGTCCTTTTGGGTTGCAGAACCAAACCAGACAGTTATAGAGGTGCAGATGATAGACTCTATAATTCCTCTGCAGAACTGGATCAGCAGCTCCTTGGGCAGTTTGAGCTTTCTGAGTTGATGCAGACAGCTGGTGATTTGCATTCTTTTATCAAGTCACTGAGGCCACCTGGAGTTTTATATGTGTCATCAGGGTCATCTGAGTGGTGCAAATGGATGTGAAGCCTTCTTGGAACTGTTGAATGGACTGTGTTGTAGACTGGAGATAGATGATGTCATATCCCCCCTCCTTTGAGAGAGGGCTGTTCAGTTTTGACGTAAATGGCCTCTTTAACCCATCTTTCAAACCAGCAGTCTTCTCTGTCCAAAATATGGACTTTGCTGTCTTCAAAAGAGTGGCCTTTGTCTTGTAAATGCAGATGGGCTGCTGAATCTGGTACTGATGGTTTGTTCCCCTATGTTGTGCTATACATTTATGAAGTGGTTGCCTTGTTTCCCCAATGTACAGATCTCCAGGTTGCCTCAATGACTTGCTAAAAGAATGCAAATGACCAACTGTCTGCAGTACGCATAAATCTTCCATTCCCCACCATCCAGTCTGAGCTGAAGAATCTTCTTGGATGAGAAACAAGGACATTTTCAAAAACAAAAAACAAAACCAGAAAGTCTAGTTGCCTCTTGAAAAAGCACCTTCGGGGTACTTTTCTATAAGTCTCCCCTTTATGGTTTATGCTTTCCCTCCTAAATAATTCCTTCCTTCCTTCTTCAAGGCCAGTTCCTAATTTCTTAAAAGCAATTTCTTAAGTCAGTCTGGCTTCCCATTGATTTTACTTGCCAGAAGGTCACAAAAAGTGGTCATATGACCAGTGGTGGGATTCATAATTTATTACTACCAGTTCTGTGGGCTTGGCTTGGTGGGCATGGCAGGGAAAGGATACTGTAAAATCCCCATTCCCTCTCCACCCCACTAACCTGCTTTCCAGCTCCATTCTCCTGGGCAGGGCAACAAAAGAAGACCCAGCCGATCAGCTGGGACTTGGGAGGCAGAGAATAGATGGTGGCGGGGCCAGTCAGAGGTGGCATTTGCCGGTTCTCTGAACTACTCAAAATTTCCGCTACTGGTTCTCCAGAACTGGTCAGAACCTGCTGAATACCCATCTCTGCACATAACCCTGGGGACACTGCAAGCATCATAAATACCAATAATTTTAGATGCCAAGCATATAAAATTAGATTACGTGACCACAGGGATGCTTCAGTGGTTATAAGTGTGAAAAACAGTCATTAGTCAGGGTTTTTTTCAGTGCTGTTGTAACTTTGAACAGTGACTAAATGAATGATTGTAAGGGGGAAACTACTTGCATATTCTTTGCTATGATGACAACAACACACTAGTGTTTTAATATAAAAACAGACTGTAACAAAAAAAGGGAATTTGACTGTGAAACTGCATATAATTTGGGATCTCTTTTGGTTGGTATTCTTGTTATGGCACATCTCATTATCTTCGAGATTATATTTTAATTATCAAAGCTCTTGTTCCTTTTCCACATTACATGCTTCTGAGTCACGGGCCAATTTCTTCCCCCTACCGGAGACAACCTATTTCAAAGGGAAACCAACAGAACTGACGCCAATTTTTGCTGATTCCTAAAAATTAGCTATATGGTAAGTGGTAGAAGAAGGGGAGGAGATCTTGCATAGCTCAGCAAAAAATGAAAATTCCTCTGTCTTTCCCACTGTTCCAACTTTTAACACGCACATCATTTGAAGCAGGTAACAAGATTTGGTTGGTTTCCAGTGCACATTGGCAACTGGAACCTTACGGGAAATGCTTCTTTTGAAAAGGGGGCAGGAGGGAGGGAAGAAGGCTCAGCTTCTCCGTTGCCTCCAGCAACTAAGCAAGCAAGCAGCTTCACTCCTAGGGTGTGGTGACTTAGTAATCAGAAGCGTGTACGTCTTTGGTAAGAATAAAGGCAGGAGGAACCAATCAAGAGATTGCCCCAAGGGAAAACCAGGATCCCGGGGACATCCTTAGCTGTATAGAACATAGAATAATAGGTTGGAAGAAGACTTTGGAGGTCTGCTAGTCCAACCATATTATTGCAGACAAATGGTTGTCCAGTCTGTCCAATTCATCTCTTGATGCAACATCGGTCTGCATTAGTGTTTGGGCAGCTATAGTGCACTGCTGGAGGAAGAGGGGGAGGGGAAGGAAGAGGGGGAAAGAAGAGGGAGGAGGAGGAGCAGGAGGAGGAGAAGAAGGAGAAGTCCAGTTAAGGACTTCAGTGGTCTTATATAATGCATAAGTGTCATGCCCCTGGTGGAGACTGACTCTGAGGAAAAGGAGGAACAGCCAACAGGGAGTGGGAATGTGGCTTCAGAGGTGGTGGAGGAGGCTGGGGAAGGGCAGAGGCCAGTTGAGCAATCAGAGGAGGATCCAGACCCATCCCCTATCCATCCTAGGTCACGCAGGGAAGAGAGGATCAGGGAAAAGCGAGGTCTACTCAAAAGGAGATTACCATGTTCCTCCTTGTGGCTTGCAGGTGGGAGCTATGTATATAAGTTTGCAACTGCGCAGTTAGAATTTGCAGGAGTCAATTTAGTGTTCACCTTGAAAGTGGTTTATCTTTGCTGGTGTTCTTCCCATGGACTTTTCTCAGTTATTTCCCTGGGAGTTTATATCTTGGCTTGCTTCGGAACTCTCATCAATGCGGTTTGTTTTGGTTTCTGTTTGCCTCATTATTTACTTTTGTGACTTTAAACTGTGCCTAATAAAACAGTGAAGTTAAGTTGAAGGCCTTACTGGACTTTAATACATGTTTTGGGTTTTGGGTTATTTTGAGAGACTACAGGTCATCACATTTTGACTCCTGCCACTCCTTCAACTTATTTTTGCTTTTTGTGGGGTGACCATGGATCAGCTCAGAGCAGAGATTGCCCAGTTAACCCAGCAAGTGGCTCTTTTGACTGCACAGGTGGCACAAATGCAAGCTGCCTGGCCATGCCGAAAATGCCCAGTGGCAGTGCCAGATAAATTCGGTGGTTCGCTGGCCCAATTTCCAGCATTTTTGGGCAGTGCCCAAAAAATGACCCTTTGGCCTGAGGACTTTCCCACTAACTGGGATAAGGTGGGATTTTTGATTAGTTTGTTGTCAGGCTCTGCAGCACGTTGGGTGATGCCTCTGCTGACCCAGCCCAACCAGGTGTTGGACAATTATGCTGAGTTTTGCTGTCAGTTTCAAGCCATGTTTGAGGACCCTGTTTGAAGCTAAACAGCAAACAGATGTTTGAGAGAGTTGAAGCAGGGGCATGGCTCACTCATGGATTATATTGCTAGTTTTTGGGTGGTTGCTCAGGATGTACAGTGGAATGAGGCAGCACTATTAGACCAGTTCCAGGATGGTTTGTCGCTGGAGCTCCTGGATGAGTTGGCACACACTGAATGCCCTCACACCCATTAGGAGCTCATGCATTTGTGTCTTTGTATCGATGCTAGACTTCCGCAGCGATGGGTGCAATGATGGACAGAGACCGTATCTGTTTCCAGCAAGATGGCGCCCTTGCTGGAAGTGCCTTTGGAGGAACCCATGCAGTTGGGGGCTGGCCGCCCTCGCCTGACTCAAGTAGAAAAGAATAGACGTCACTGTGATGGTTTATGCCTCTATTGTGGCAATCGAGGCCATTTTGTGGCCAAGTGTCCTGTTAAGACATCCACAGCAGTGATACCTGCGGTGGTGGGAAATGAGCATCGCTCGGCCTACGGGGGTCTGCAGATTGGGGTGTAAAGTCCATAGGCCCACCATCTTCACCAACCTTGCCACCCTTGCCACCTTTGACATCTTCGACGTCTCCACCACAGTCGCTATTGGTGAAGCATCTTGTGCTGCCAGCAAGTGTGTTCTTGCCTGGTGTGGGAGTGGTGGAGATCCCAGTTTTGGTTGACTCAGGGACCACAGCTAATTACATGGATCTCATTTTGTCAAGCAGTGGTTCATTCCTCAGCAATAGGTATCCCCACCAGTAATGGTGGAGATGATTGATGGTTGGCCCCTTCGTTTAGGACCTGTGGTTGCTGCAACCAAACCCCTTTGCTTGCAGATTGGGCAGCATGTGGAGGAAACTGTGTTTTACATTGCTGCAGTGCCTCATTTTCCAGTGGTGCTGGGTTTGGAGTGGTTACAGGCCCATGATCCATAGCTTGTCTTGTCATCTGGAGCTGTACAGTTCCTTGATAGGAAGTGTACCAACCATTGCTTGCACTTCTGTGCAGGGAGTGTGGCTATGCCCATGGACCTGGATCTACCTGCGAAGTTGGTGAACTTTGCTGATGTGTTTGGGGAGAAGGAGGCGGGTCAGCTGCATCAGGCATATGACTGTCCAATCGACTTGTTGCCTGATGCAAAATTGCTGGTGGGTCAGATATATTCCCTGTCAGAACCGGAGTTGGCCACATTGTGGGATTTTATTGACAAGAACCTTTGGAAAGGGTTTATCTGGCCTTCTACCTCCATGTTGGCTGCACCAGTGCTTTTTGTGAAAAAGAAATTGGGGGAGCTACATTTGTGTTGTGATTACCGCAAGTTGAATGCAATCACAGTGAGGAATCGGTACCCACTTCCCCTCATCCCTGAACTGATTGAGCGGCTTCATCAAGCTAAGATCTTTATGAAGTTGGACTTGCATGAGGTTTGTTGGGGTTAAGGATGTGCAACAACTGTTGGGGTTTGCAAACTAATACCGCACATTTATTCCCCACTTTGCTGCCTTGACTGCTCCCCTTTCCAATCTGCTCAAGAAGGGGGAGAAAGGGTGCTGAGGAGCAGGCAGCTTTCGAGGCGTTGAAAGTCGCCTTTGCTTTTGAGCCTATCCTCAAACACCCTGATCCAGGCCAGCCATTTGTGGTGGAAACAGATGCTTCTGATGTGGCTGTTGGTGCAGTGCTCCTCCAGGTCTATGCTCCCACAGGCACCTTGTTCCTGTGCACTTATTATTCCCGGAAGTTGTTGGCTCCAGAGCGCAACTATACGATTTGGGACAAGGAGTTATTGGCAGTTAAGGTTGCTTTTCAGACATGGTGGCACTACCCGGAGGGGGCTCGTCATCAAATCAAGGTTTGGATGGATCATTGCAATTTGGAACACCTACATACAGCTTGGACATTGAACCAGCGTCAGGTGAGATGGTCCTTATTCTTTGCTCAATTTGATTTTTGGGTGACATATGTTCCAAGTGGAGGGAATCAATGCGCCGACGCCCTATCTTGGAAGCCTGAGTATAACCAAAGAGAGGATAAAATCTTGCCCTGGATGGTGATTCCGTTGGAGTGGTTTGTAGCCACTGAGGAATCTGTGGACCTTCGAGTGAGGATTCAGGAGGCACAGCAGCAGGACCCATTTGTGGCAGCTCGATGTCGTGAATTGGATGAGAATGGGAGACAAGAGACTTCTTGGGTGTATATTGGGGACCTGTTGTGGTTCCTTGATCATATTTATGTGCCTGGAGGTCCTCTTCATGGCCTTATCCTTCATCAATGTCATGATAATCCAGCACCAGGGCACTTTGGGGTGTTTAAAACACTGCACCTCATCTCAAGGACATTTTGGTGGCCAAGACTTAAACATGATGTGTCAGGATATGTGGCATCCTGTGGGATCTGTTGCCAAGCCAAGTATGCTCCTGGTGTGCTCCTGGTCTCTTGCAGCCCTTGCCCATGTCAGAATGACCATGGGGGGCAGTTTCATTGGATTTCATTGTTGAGTTACCACCATCAAATGGTGCCACAGCCATTTTGGTGGTGGTGGATATGTTGACTAAAATGGCCCACTTTATTCCGTGTGCAGATCTTCCATCGGCCAAGATAACAGCTCAATTGTTTATCTCCCATGTTTTTCAGTTGCATGGGTTACCAGACTGCATGGTAGGAGATCAGGGGGTACAATTTACGGTACACTTCTGGCAGATCCTACTCGCGAAACTGCAGGTTCAGGCGTGTCTGTCATCTGCTCATCACCCCGAAACTGATGGGGGGACAGAGAGAGTGAATGCTATTTTGGAGCAGTATCTCCACTGTTTCAGCAATACTCAACAAGACAATTGGATGGATGTACTGCCGGTGGCAGAATTCATTTATAACAATGCTCAACATGCATCCACCCATGTGTTCCCTTTCTTTGCTAACTATGGGTTTCATCCACGACTTTTCCCTTTAGCCCTGTCTGATTCCCCAGTTCTGGCAGTGGATACATTTTTGCAGGAGTTAAAAGCCGTGCACCACATGGTCCGCAATCAACTAGAGAGAACCAAGGAAGACCGACATCGTTGTGATGTTCCACCTTTAATGGTCAGAGATCAGGTTTGGCTCTCTAGTCGATATTTACCAATGACGCGACCATCAAAAAAGCTCAATCACCATTACTTGGGACCTTTTCCAGTCAAGGCAGTGATCAATCCTGTGGCTTATCATCTCTCCCTGCCATGGACCATGTGTATCCATCCTGTTTTTCATCATTCTCTGTTAGTCCCTGCCTTAGCCAACAGTCCGCATAGACTGGCTCCATCACTGCTGGCCCCAGTAGCCCCTCTGGGAGAGGAGGAGTACAAAATGGATAGGTTCCAAGATTCACGCCAGTTGTGGGGCCGATTTCAGTATTTGGTGGCATGGAAAGATTATGGACCAGAGGACTTCACCTGGATCGATGCCACTGATGTTCATGCTCCTCATTTGGTCCAGGACTTTCACGCTCGGTTTCCTCAATGTCCTCGTCTGCCTAGTCCCAGGGGAGGGGGCCCTGTGGGGAGGATAGTGTCATGCCCCTGGTGGAGACTGACTCTGAGGAAGAAGAGGAACAGCCAACAGGGAGTGGAAGTGTAGCTCCAGAGGTGGTGGAGAAGGCTGGGGAAGGGCAGAGGCTGGCTGAGAAGTCAGAGGAGGATGCAGACCCATCCCCTATCCATCCTAGGTCACACAGGGAGGAGAGGATCAGGGAAAAGTAAGGTCTATTCAAGAGGAGATTACCATGATCCTCCTCCTGGCTTGCAAGTGGGAGCTATGTATATAAGTTTGCAACTGCACAGTTAGAATTTGCAGGAGTCAATTTAGTGTTCACCTTGAAAGAGGTTTATCTTTGCTGCCATTCTTCCCATGGACTTTTCTCGGTTATTTTCCTGGGAGTTTATGATTAGTTATCTTGGCTTGCTTTGGAACGCTCATCAGTGCGGTTGGTTTTGGTTTTCTGTTTGCCTCATTATTTACTTTTGTGACTTTAAACTGTGCCTAATAAAACAGCGAAGTTAAGTTGAAGGCCTTACCGGACTTTAATATATATTTTGGGTTTGGGGTTATTTTGAGAAACTACGGGTCATCACAATAAGTCTATCATCTACCTATGCAAAATGTAGTTTATTGTACATTTTTCAGAAAGCTCTTTATGTATTCCAGGAAGGGACCATCTTCATTACTTCACTGTCTTCCTTGCTACTGTCCTAATATTCATTTCTATTTGCTATTCCCCCCCCCCCCGCTTATTCTTTGTCCACAGGTATCAAAAGAGAGAACATTAAGGGACAAAAATTTACCTCTTCTATCACACAGCCTGATTGCTCTGAGATCACAAGTCCAACAATCATAACAAGTAACTCAGGACATTGACAGCTTGGCAATGGATCCAGTGGTGAGATTAAATTTTTTTTACTACCAGTTCTGTGGGTGTGGCTTGATGGATGTGGCAGGGGGAAGGTTACTATAAAATCTCCATTCCCTCCCCACCCCACTAACCTGCTTTCCAGCTTCCTTTTACTGTGCAGGGCAACAAAAGAAGACCCAGCCAATCAGCTGGGACTCAGGAGGTAGAGAATAGATGGGGGTGGGGCCAGTCAGAAGTGGGATTTGCTAGTTCTCCAAACTTCTCAAAATTTCTGCTACTGGTTCTCCAGAACTGGCCGGAACCTGTTGAACACCATCTCTGAATGGATCCATGCTGGACTGAGGACATCATCCCAGGTACAAAGATAGCACCTTTTAATATTGGACTTGACTACTATTTCCAGGAATTATAGCAAGAAGGAAGGTTTTTCTAAGAATACCAAGCCTCTTTCTTTATTATGCAGGAACTGGGCTTGGCTGGTCTAGTAAAGAGATGGACCAGGGGAGACATGATGGCGGTCTTCCAATATTTGAGGGGCTGCCACAGAGAGGAAGGGTTCAAGCTATTTTCTAAAGCGCCTGTAGGCCAAACAAGGAATAATGGATGGAGACTGAACAAGGAGAGATTTAACCTGGAAATGAGAAACTTTCTGACAGTGAGAACAATCAACCAATGCAGCAGCTTGTCCTCAGAAGTTGTGGGAGCACCATCACTTGAGATTTTCAAGAAGAGATTGGACTACCATTTGTCAGAAATGGTGTAGAGTCTCCCGCTTGGGCGGGAGGTTGGAGTAGATGACCTACAAGGTCCCTTCCAACTCTGATTATCTGTTAAATCTATGCTTACATCATACACTGATGTCACTATATTTTGTCACCTGAAGAAGGTCTTCTGAGTAGAAGTTGTACAATTAGGCTTGTTGACTTCTCTAACCAAGAGTTATGGAGATATTTAAACCCATTTAAAAAGAAGAACCCAAAACAACTTGGACCTTTTCCAGAACCAATTCAGAATCACGGAGTGCTCTTCAGAAATAAAGTTGATATTTATGTTTGGCAGGATGGAAGAGAGATTATCCCCCCTGCAATTCTTAGTGGGAACATCCCAAACCTTTCTCCCCTCCCCTCCCCTCTCTCCCCCCCTTTTCCAATTTGCATTTTGTTCCCATAAGTTCATATTATGTAATGACCTGAATCTGTGCAGACTTGAAATCGGTATCCAAAAGAACAGTCTGTTTCCCAGGCTTTGGTAGCTAAAGGGCATTCAGACGCCTACAGAGGATTTAATCTTTTAACACCTGGGTTGACGTCGCTGAGGCTGGTTTTGCTGCCATGAGCTTTTGACAAAGGTGTTGCCAGGTAGCAAGGAGGACAAACTGGAGGTTGGAGGCAGGAGAACTGCCGTGACCTGTTTGGTGCTGATTCATAAGTGCTAGCATTGGGAAAGAAAGAGAGGGAAAAGCAAATCATTCTGGAATAGAATAGAATTCTTTACTTCTTATTGGCCAAGAGGGATTGGACACACAAGGAATTTGTCTCCGGTGCATAAGCTCTCAGTGTACATACAAGCAACAAAGGATAGATCATGATCGTAATCATAAAATACAACCACCATCAAATTTGATGTCTACAGAAATATAAATGTGATGGATTTGATGTTTACAGAAACCATGCTTGCAATAGAAGTAATAGAATTCTTTATTGGCCAAGTGTGATTGGACACACAAGGAATTTGTCTTGGTGCAAATATACATAAAAGAAAATATACATTCATCAAGAGTCAAGAATCATTGGGTACAACACTTGATGATAGTCACAAGATACAATAAGCAATCAAATCATACTAGGAAACAGTCAATATAAAGTGACAACATTACAGTCATACAGTCACTGATGGGAGGGGATGGGTGATAAGGAGGATGAGAAGATTAATAGTAATAGTAATGTAGACTTTGTAAATAGTTGGACAGTGTTGAGGGAATTACTTGTTTAGTAGAGTGACTGTGGCTCTGTGTATTACATCTTCTGCAGTGGTGGGATTCAAATTTTTTTACTACCGGTTCTGTGGGTGTGGCTTGTGGGTGTGGCAGGGGAAGGATACTGCAAAATCCCATTCCCTCCCACCTCATTAATCTGCTTTCCAGCTCCATTCTCCTGTGCAGGGCAACAAAAGAAGCTCCAGCCGATCAGCTGGGACTCGGGAGGCAGAGAATGTGGGGTTGACGGGGCCAGTCAGAGGTGGCATTTACCGGTTCTCCAAACTACTCAAAATTTCTGCTACCGGTTTTTCAGAACTGATCAGAACCTGCTGAATACCTCCTCTGGTCTCCTGGGACTTTTAATCTCTCATAGAAAAGTTTTCTCCTAATCTGAGATCTCAAGGTCACAAACGTCCAATTGCAGGCAGTTCTTAAGTTTTCCTCACAACTGGGAGTAGAATTTTCATTGCTAAGTGAGATGCCGAGAGAGTCACAGTCAGCCCGATTTTACAATCTGTTTCTTTTTTCTTTTTGCCCTGGTTGTTAATTGAATCAGGGCAGTTGTCAAGACAACCGGGTGGTGTTAAGTGACTCCTGTTTCCCCCATGGACTTTGCTTTCGAGAAGCTGGCTGGGAAGGTAGTAAATGAAGATCAAATGGATGCCAGGATGCCGCAGCCATTGTAAATAGATTCTTGTTGCCAAGCACCCGAATTTGGATCACATGATCATAAAGGGTGGCGCAATGGTCATAAGTATGAAGAACAGTTGTAAATCACATTTTTAGTGCCATTATAATGTTGAACGGTTGCTGAATGAATGTCTGTATGCGGCGGACTATCTTTTAATATATTCCCCACTTCCATGTAGTTCAGGTGAAGGACATTCTGTTGTGGCCTGTCAGCCCCTGTGGCCCCTCCAGCAGCTGAATCAGAGGAGGAGGTGTGGGTGTCAGGGTCAGCCTGAAGGCATCCTGAGACCTCCAAGGGGGAAGAGGGAATGGAGCTGACACACAGAGAGAGACAGAGGTGGAGCCTGGGCCGTCTGTCAGCCCTCAGATGGAGAGTCAACAGCTTCCAGGTCTGGAAGTGGCTGATGAGGAAGAGGGAGAATCAACTGGGTCCAGTGCAGTGGTGGGATTCAAAAAAAAATTACTACCGGTTCTGTGGGCGTGGCTTGGTGGGCATGGCAGAGGGAAGGCTACTGTAAAATCTCCATTCCCTCCCCACTCCAGGGGAAGGTTACTGCAAAATCCAATTCCCTCCCCACCCCACTAACCTGCTTTCCAGCTCCGTTCTCCTGTGCAGGGCAACAAAAAAAGACCCAGCCAATCAGCTGAGACTCGGGAGGCAGAGAATAGATGGGGCGGGGCCAGTCAGAGGTGGTATTCCAAACTACTCAAAATTTCCGCTACCAGTTCTCCAGAACTGGTCAGAACCTGCTGAATACCACCTCTGGTCCAGTGCCTGATGCGTGGATGTGCAGAAGGCAGAGGAGAGGAGAGCAGTGGAAATCTGTGGGCTGATCCTTGGGATGGAAAAACCACTGCTGCCCCACCCTAGCTCTGGGGATAAAAGGCAGGGGGCAGAAATGAATAGATGTGGAAGACAACTATTCATCTCTCTGCTGGACAGATTTGTTAGCCTGCTGTGAAAGAGAGAGACTTTTGGCCGGGGCTGCTGGCACTCCTAATAAAGGAATCTTTAAGTTAACTTCAGAGCGTTTGTCATGTATGGGGAACTGGGTCAGAATATATTCTTTAATCATTAGATTTTTGGTTGGAAATATCCAATATATAGCAGGAAGATTTTGATCTTGCTGCATATCCTCAAGGATACATGTTGAAGATTGAGGCTTAATCAAGGAAGGGTTTGGCATTCTTTCTTCCCTAATAGCAGAAATAAAGTTGCCCCAAGGAAATAAAGATTCAAAGATAAAGATGTTGAGAGGTGTGCAAAAGGTTTCATGGTTGAAATCCTCCAATCTATTTGAAATCCGAACACTTTCAAGGAAGAGTTTGTGTGAGTGTGCGTGCGTGGATAATTGCCTCTTTATTGAAACAAACAGAACATTAGCATAACACTGAAAATGAAAAAATACGTAATAAAAAGAAGGGGAAAAAACAAGAAACAAAATGAAAACAACTGGAAAACGCACACACGATCTGAGCAACAGAAATACATAAATTAAACCTTTCACATTAAATAATTCTACTCTGAAAGACATTTGTTTAGCTGAAGGTTATGAAAGTCTTCGTTAATAGAGCTAAAAGAATGGAAAGCAACTTTCAATAAAATGCTTTCTAATTAAAGAAGTAGATACAGTGCAATTGAACTCTTTTGGCTATTGTTTCCATTTTTCCCACTAATGCTCTTTTCCAGGTTTTCTGAATACTATAGAAACAATTAAGGGTTTTCTTTAGTTCTCAATTCTTTTACATTGGAAACTTAGACCAGAGGTCTCCAAACTTGGCAACTTTAAGACTTGTGGACTCCAACTCCCAGAATTCTCTAGCCAGCTGGCTAGAGAGTTCTGGGAGTTGAAGTCCACAAGTCTTAAAGTTGTCAAGTTTGGAGACCCCTGACTTAGACTGTTATGAACCTAGTAAAAGAGAATACTTGTAGCTCAGGATTGACATGAGGAGTCCTTGGTGGTCTCTGAGCTTGATTGTTTTCTTGCAGATATTTCATTACCCAAACTAGCACGGTTGAAGTTAACTAGTTTGGGTAATGAAACATCTGCACGAAAACAATCAAGCTCAGAGACCACTAAGCACCCTTCATGTTATGAACCTGGTTAGTCATCCATGGGTATTTTAGCAAACCCACTGTTGATCCTTAGACTTACAGATCTGCTGGTGGTGTCTCTTTGGTGTCACTGAATGTCCAGCTGCCTCTATTTTCCAGTTGTGTGGACTGAGCCCAAAAGGAGAGGACAGAGAAATCATGCAATGTTAAGAATTTAAAGAGAACACTGGGATCTGCAAAACCAATAAAGCCATCCATAAGATGTGGCTGTCTTCTAAAATTCTCCACAGGTGGAGAATCCACAACCTCCTTAGAACGTAGTACCTAGAATCATAGAGCTCGTCCAACCATCTGCTAGTCCAACCATCATCATCTAGTCCAACCATCTGCTTGAATTATATCACTCTATTATACCTTATACCAGAGGTGTCAAACTCAAGGCCTGGGGGCAGGATCTGGTCCATGGGGTGCTTAGATCTGGCCCGTGGGGATGCCCTGGAAACAATGAAGGACTGGCCCGTGGTGCCTCTGCCAGTGAAAACAGAGTTTGGGAGGGCTTGCACACTGCCCTCCTGAGCTCCGTTTTTGCTGACAGAGGATTGTAGGAGGCTGTAGCAGCTGAAAATGGAACTCGCAAGGGCCATGTGCAGCTCTCCTGAGCTCTGTTTTCACTGGCAGAGGGTTGCAGGAGACCATTGCAGCTGAAAATGGAGCTTGCGAGGGCTGCTGATGGCCCTCTCAAGCTCCATTTTCACTGGCAGAGGGTTGCAGGAGGCTGTCACAGCCAGAAATGGAGCCCAGGAGCCCGTTTTCCCTGGCAGAGTGCTCAGACCACCAAAGGCACCCCCGACATAAGTGATGTGAAGCTGGCCATGCTCACCTTCATGACACCCACCCTGGCCCCCCAAGGTCAAACACAACCCTCATGTGGCCCTCAATGAAATCGAGTTTGCTGTTGATTCTGGCAGCGACCCCCATTTAAATCTTGAGTCTCAAGCCAAACTTCCAAAACTCAAAAAGGATTTATTGGGAATTAAACTGTCCAGCATTGCCTGGGTGTAGCCGACTCTGAGACACATCATTCATTTTTACCCTTGACCCTGGTTTTCCCCCACCACCTGGGTGTATCGTAATTCATATTCTTCAATGGGACACCTCCATAGCCAAGAGTCATCAATCATGCTCTCCAGTTAGAATTTTGCACGGCAGAAACTTAGGTCACCTAGAAACTATCTTTGAAAACATTTATGGAATGCAGTTTTGTTTTGCAAGTGGCTGCACTGCTCCCCCATCCCTTTCTGTTGGCAACTCTAAAAAGACCATAGAAATATTTTCTGAGTTGAAACCTGCCTTATATTATACCAATTCCAGTCAAATGGTTCTCCAGTCTTTTTTTAAAAAAACCTCCAGCTATGGAGCATCCACAGCTCTGGGAGTTAAGCTATACCACTGAAGAATTGTTCTCACTGTTAGAAAATTTCTTCTTACTTCTAGGTTGGATCTCTCTTTAGAGATAGACTGCTCCGCTGTTGTAGTAGAATGAACTATAATAATGGCACTGATCTGGGAGCATAAGATCCCTTTTTGTCAAGCTTTGTGATAACAGACTATCTTTCTATGACCTAGCATCCTCTGAATTTATCTGACTATAATTCCAAGGAATCCTAGTTAGCAAGAAAACATAGAGAAGACAACGTGGAAGGCTAAAATACACATAACCGACACTCAAGACGTCTAGGTACAACTTTGCAACACATGCAGAAAGGCTAAATCTGCTAAACGGATGTCATGGAGAAGTTCTTTTCTTCTGCCTGGAGGAATTAGCCCGTAGAGTTGGGACAATTAGACACTCACTGCTTTGTCTGCTCCAGAATCAAATAAGCTTGCTAGCAAGTGTGCATTTATACAAGTAGCAAGGGAAATATCCTTTGTGGCAGCATGATTTGTGTAGTTTCTTGTCATTTTTTAAAAAATATGTTTTTGCTCCTTTAGGAAATGTGCGGTAGCTTCTTTATGGCCTCCTTGTGAGTACAGTGCAATTAAACCAGAATTAGTACATGGCTTAACCACAGAGGTTATAAAGGGCTGGATTTACAAGAGACATGTTGGGAACACAAGAGAGGGATGATGAAAGGGTTAGGGACTGAAATCAATTTTCCAATGGATTGAAAAGTAGGCACTCTTGACTTTTTTTTATTGTCTTAGATATCATGCAATCCATAGCTCGCCAAAGAGTAAATCCTCCTGCAATCATTGGGAGTATGCTTCAAGTTGTAGCAACAGACTCTGTCCTTAGCTTTGTCAGCTGCTAATCATTCAGAATTTACCAATCATTCTGGCAACACATATTCACCCTCATGAAATGAACATCATCTAGTATCTCATGAAATGAACATCATCTAGTACCTCATTAGCCGTTGTGTCAAGGAATGACAAGGTTTCTTGTTAGAATTACAGAATAACAGATTTGGAAAGAACCTAGGATGTCTTTTAGTCCAACCCCCTGATGAAGCAGGAGACCTTACACCAAGGGTCTTCAAATTTGGCAAGTTTAAGACTTGTGGACTTCAATTCCCAGAATTTCTGAGCTAACATGATTGGAAGGGGAATTCTGGGAGTTGAAGTCCACAAGTCTTAAAGCTGTCAAGTTTGAAGACCCCTGCCTTACACCATTTGAGACAAATGGTTGTCTAGTCTCTTCTAAAAAAAACTTCCAGTGATGGACACCACAACTTCTGGAAGCAAGTCATTCCACTGATTAATTGTTTTCACTGACAGGAAATTTCACCTCAGTTCTAGATTGCTTCTCTCCTTGATTAGTTTCCATCCATTGCTTCTTATCAAGAGAGCATTGGTTAGTGCAGGGGCCTTCAAACTTGACAGCTTTAAGACTTTGTGGACTTCAACTCCCAGAATTCCTCCTCCAGTCATGTTAGCTCAGGAATTCTGGGAGTTGACATCCACAAATCTTAAACTTGCCAAGTCTGAAGACCCTTGGGTTAGTGCAACCAATATCTAGGATTCATATTCTGAGTTCCCAAAGCTGGCAGTGATCTAAAATGGAGAGGCTTGATTTTTCAGCTGTTCTCTCTCATCAACTCTTTTTCCTGGAGGACTAAAGAAGCAAAATGGTCTAGGTATAACCAGTGGTGGGATTCAAATAATTTAACAAGTGTGGAATGTTTTGAACTTTCTTAAGGCAGCGGGAGCTATAAAGCTCTTCCAAAGAGAGGAGAGGGCAACCAATGATCTTCTGGGCAATGACATTAACCCTCTGGAGTGCTGTCCCATCTGCCCCTGTGCAATTGGCAAACCATACAGAGGTGCAGTAAGTTAAAATGCTCTCTATGGTGCAACGGTAGAAGGTCACCAGCAGTTTTCCATTCAGTTGTTGTTTTCTGAGAAGTCTCAGGTAGTATAATCTCTGCTGGGCCCTTTTGACCAGTGCTGAAATGTGAGCACCCCAGATCAGGTCCTCTTTTATGGTAACACCCAAAAACTTAAAACTGGCCACTTGTTCCACTCGGTCTCCATTGATAAGCAAGGACTGGAGGTCTGATCTATTCCTTCTATAATCCATTATATTAGCTCCTTGGTCTTATTGATGTTGAGGACCAAGTTATTGTCTCCACACCACAAAAGCAACCAGTCCACTTCATCTCAGTAGGCAGACTCACCCCCCCATCCCCAGATGAGTCCCATAGTAATAGTATTACTAGAGTGAGTGGAAATGCAGTCATGCACCTAAAGTGGATAGAGTAAGGGACTCAACACACAACCCTGTGATGTTTAATACAATAATTTACCCACACCAGGATAGATTGAGCTTGTTCTATATTTTCCTGAGCACTTCACAGAACAACAGGGTTGGAAGGGACCATGAAGGTCTTCTAGCCCAACCATCTGCTCAAGCAGGAGATCCTGTACCATTTCAGATAAATGGTTGTCCAATCTCTTGTTAAAAACCTCCATTGATGAAGCATCCACAACTTCTGGAGGCAAGGAGTTCCACTAGCTGATTGTTCTCACAAGAAATTTCTCCTTAGTTCTAGGTTGCTTCTCTCCATGATTAGTTTCCATTCATTGTTTCTTGCCTTGCCTTCTAGTTCTCTGGAAAATAGATTCATGTACTGTAGTTTATCTTTTGTGTTGTTGTTGTTTTAAGATGTTTAGCTTGGTTTTGACTTGGTGTGCAGTCTTCCCAGCCTTGGTGCCTTCTGATTCCTGGTTGCCTGACATTCAATCCCTCCCCCACAATTCTGCCCACTGTGTTCATTCAATAAATCATTCCATAAAACATATCTTGACTCCAATTACAAGTTTCTTAGTTGCATTTTATTGATTGAAATGGCAATTAAAAATAGAGTAGTATATGAATAGTCCCTGAGATTGGATAGACTGTGCCACCAAATAACCTTTGTTGTTCATTGGGGTTAGTGTGCTACACAAACCCAGAAAAGTAGATTGACCTAAACTATACAGACTACAGAGTAACAGAGTTGGAAGGAACCTTGGAGGTCTTTTAGACCAACCCCCTGGTCAAGCAAGAGACCATATACTGTTTTAGACAAATAGCTGTCTAGTTTCTTCTTAAAAGCCTCTGGTGTTGGAGCACTCACAACTTCTGAAAGCAAGTCATTCCACTGGTTCATTGTTCTAGCTGTCAAGAAATTTCTCCTTAGTTCTAAGTTGCTTTTCTCCTTGATTAGTTTCCACCCAATGCTTCTTGTCCTGCCCTCAGGTGCTTTGGAGAATAGCTCGAGGCCCTGTTCTTTGTGGCAAGCCCTGAGGTATTGAAACCCTGCTATCATGTCACTCCTAGTGACATGACAGCAGTTAACCTAACTATGAATAACCTAACTATGATTAGGTTAACCATGAGTAAGTGTGTATACAACTATAACCTGAATAGATTCATTCCCTAGGGTGAAATGTGGTTTAGGTCAGGAGATTACCAATATGAATTAATCTCAAGGTGGGGTGAAGAGATATAGTACATTTTTATTTTTAAAACAAGTCCCACTGTTTTGGGTTTAAACATTACAGTTGGCTATCCACAAACCTCATTAAGTACATAAAAATAAATAACTGTACAAAGAACTGTAGTTTTCCAAAGTTCAACAACACCTGCAATACATCACTGAGCAATAATAAAATTAGATTCACTACCACAACAAACAAAGAAACTCTCTTCCTGAGGTAATTTGTTTACTATAGGCTCAACTAAGCCAGGTTCTGCCATGTAATAAACAGAAACATTCTGATAGTGTCTGGTCTGTTATCTTTAGCAGAACAGAAAAATGTGCGCTCTCCAAAATGTCAGGATTTGCATTTTATTTATTTCTTTATTTTGTGGGAGTGATAGCAGCAGGAGAGTGTGCCATTTGGGGTTTTTACTTCAAACACTGCTGATAAGGAGAAGAACCAGTTTGGAAACTGGATAGATCGGTTCCACGCCCTCGTATTTAGGAGAACGCTCAAACTCGCCTTAAGCCATTTGCTTGTTGCCTGATAACTTCAGATTCCTTTGATAAAAGAAAAAAAAAATAAGATTTTTTTTTCGGGGGGGGGGAGTAGAGTAATAGAGATAGTATCTACAATAGATCGGAGGAAGTATGTGTGTCATCTAGTTCTAAAACTGATAAGTTTAGCCACATTTTAAAATTCTTTATTATCTATTTATATTATTATCAGCAGAGGTGGAAAGGAAAAAGGAAAGATAGCTGAACTGACTTAGGCAAACTGTCAAACCCATTTAATCAGCGTGTTTGAAGGTATTTGGGTGGTGATCTTACTTCTTAGGGTGAATTCTATTTTTAATTTACTTTGGTTTAAAATATATTAAAAGGTGTGCTATGTTTGTGGGCTTGAACATCTTTTTCAAAAACTCCTTAAGTTTTTTAATGTCCACAGTGGCCTGTAACCCCTGGAAAGCCTCTCCAGAAACTAGGTGTCTGCTTGAACAACTTAAGCCAGTAAGAAAATAAGCATTTACAAGTAGTCCTCCAGAGTTCATTTAGGGACCGTTCGAACCTACAATGGCACTGAAAATAGTGACTTATAACTGTTTTCCACACAAATGTTGCAAAATCCATGATCATACAATCAAAATTCAGATGCTTGGAAAGGGGAGGGGAGGGGAGGGAAGGGCAGGGGCGGCCGGGGTGGGGGAGGGAAGGAGGAAGGAAGGAAAAAACAAGGTATCAGGGAGGGAGGGAGCGAGTGAAGGAAGGAAGGAAAAAAGGAAGGCATAAGGGAGGGATGGAAGGAGAGAAGGAAGGAAGGAAGCAGGGAGGGAGGGAGGGAGGGAGGGAGGAAGGAAGGAAGGAAGGAAGGAAGGAAGGAAGGAAGGAAGGAAGGAAAAAAACAAGGTATAAGGGATAGAGCGGGGGAGTGAAGGAAGGAAAGAAGGAAGGTATAAGGGAGGGAAGGATGGAGGGGGAGAAGGGAGGAAGCAGGAGGGAAGGGAGGAAGGAAGGAGGAAAGGGGAGGAAGGAAGGAAGGAAGGAATAAATATATATGAAAAGGGGAAGGGGAAGATAAGGGGAAAGGGATATCATGACTTTAAAAAAAGAGAAAAAGGGTGAAGCAAGTGAGAAAAATGTAGAAGAAATGAAAGGATAAAATAGAAATAAGAAACAAAGAAAGAAAAAGAGAGGAAAAATGGGGAAAAAAATAGAAATGTCAAAAAACAGTGAAGGAAATCACAGTGTTCCTTCTTCTGAGAAATGGGCCAAAGATCCCAGATATCAATTGAATTTTCTCCCATTCGGGCTCCATCTAATCTCTCTATTACCATCTTCCTATCTTGACCCCTTTACCATCTCTCCTCCACTTCTCTTTGCTTGATAATTCCCTCCCCCAGATATTTGTTCTCTTTGAGTATAGGTGCATAGGAAATTGTGATAATTCTACCTAGACTTTTGACAATCCCATGGAATGCTTGAAGGTTATATCTGAAGAGCAACGTATTCTGCTATGACACGAGTTATATTTCAAGAGAAATTCAGGATGAGAAAGTAACCATAACAAACATGTTTCTTTGTGCACTTTTCAGATACTTGACGCAACAGCTATTTAACACCAACAGATTTTTAAATTTTTTTCCCCTCTGTCTGTTATATTTCAAAGACCATAAAATCCATTCATGCTTGTAAAGGGACTAGTAAGTAATTAAAAGTTAGGATTGGAACTTCCTCCTTTTGGTCCATAAAAACATTCCTTCACTTTGATTCCTTCCCAAAGTTTGTTCTCTATTCTCTTTCTCCAAATCACTTGATGCATGTGTGCGTGTGTGTGTGTGTGTGTGTGTGTGTGTGCATGTGCGCGCACCTAAAGCACACACTTCAAGATCCACCATAGATATTTGGCTTTTATAAACTTGTTAACATTTCATGTTTGTCATTCCCAGGCTATTTGTACCCTAAAGAGATCACATCTTACCTGACAGATCTCTAAACTGGATTTGAAACGTTTCATGTACTGGACTGGTTTGAAATACCTTTAATTTGAATTGTGCGCTGTGCAAAGATCAAAGCCAATTCCTCAATGTTTTGTTTAGAATATTGGAGAATTTATTGTTTAATATTACTATTTATCAATTATTTTAAAGGGAACACACTGAAGATGCTTTGTCCATACACATGACTCCCTAACAACAGATTAACAGAATAGCATTAGAATTACAAAATAACAGAGTTGCAAAGGACCTTAGAGGTCTTCTAGTCCAACCTCCTGCTTAATGCAGGAGACCATATACCATTTCAGACAAATGGCTGTCCAATCTTTTCTTATAAACTTCTAGTGTTGAAGCTAAAACTTCTGGAGGCACTGATTAATTGTTCTAATTATCAGAAAATTTCTCCTTAGTTCCAGGTTGCTTCTCTCCTTGATTAGTTTCCACACATTGTTTCTTGTCCTGCTCTCTGATGCTTTGGAGAATAGACTGACCCCCTCTTCTTTGTGGCAGCCCCTGAGATATTTATGTACTTTGAGAAGATAAGTTGGAAGGAAAGAATTTTATACCTCAGTGCTAACATACGCTTGACCAAAGTAGAATTGCCTCCATTGCATTTTCTTTCAGCGCTAATTTATCCTTCTTTTGTTTGAAACTGTAGATAGAAAGAATAATGACCTCACGCTTTTCTGACATGTGGAAATTGTGGGGTTTCATTGTGTTTTTTTAAAATATTCATTTAATGCACATTCTCATAAACCAGTGATGTATAATGTTTTAGCGGGCTTCTCAATCAATGTGATGACTATGATCCGAGGAATGTTGCCTATACAATGTCAGCTGTCTTCAGCATATATTAAAAATCAACCTTTGTGCTGATAGAAAGGTTGACATCTATTTATCTACAGCAGTGTTAAATCATCAGTTCTCCCATACTGCCTTGAATCTATCTACATAACCATTCAATTGAGCAAGAACAGCCAATTTAAGAAGAACAACTCCTGCGTGTTTAGACCAAGGGCCCATGTTACTTATCCCACATGGTAGATTTAGTGGAATAGAATAGTAGAATAGAATAGAATAGAATAGGATAGGATAGGATAGAATAGAACAGAATAGAATAGAATAGAATAGAATAGAATAGAATAGAATCTAAAAAGGTTCTTGGAGGTCTTCTAGTCCATCCCCCTGCTCAAGCAGAAGACCCTATTTCAGACAATTGGTTGTCCAATCTCTTCTTAACAGCCTCCAGTGATGGAGCATCCACAACTTCTGAAGTTCCACTGGTTAATTGCTATCACTGTTGGGAAGCGTCTCCTTAATTCCAGGTTGCTTCTCTCCTTGATGAGTTTCCATCCAATGTTTCTTGTTTCTTCCCTTGTTTCTTCCATCATGGATGAGGCTATCCATGATGTGTTTGATTTGACGAAGTCATTTTGGATTAGGAGAGAGCGCATAGTGAGTAGAACCACAGCTCATTAATAAGAGTTGACTTTGGCATGATAGGTGGCATACAAGTTTAATAAATAAATAAAGTTTGGGTGAAAAGTTCTAAATTTGTCTGTTACCATTTCTAAGTAAAGTGAAT
Source organism: Pseudonaja textilis (assembly GCF_900518735.1). The sequence continues at coordinate 11,061,366 of NW_020769330.1, read as the reverse complement.
AAAGACACTCTCCCATATAGCTCAATAAGAGAGTATAGACCAATGCTTTCCAAGGTTTTTGCTGTCCTGTTGGATGGGACTCCTGGTCCCTCTGGTCCGGCACTCATTCTCACAATGCTCAACCATCTATACAAAGAAGCCTACTAGTCAACCAGTAGATGGCTACAGAGGCAATCATATCATCATCAAGGCTAATAGCCATTAATCCCCTCAACTTCCATAAATTGGTCCACCCCTTTTTTTTGCAGCCAGTCAAGATGGCAGCAAAGTACATGATAAAGTACACCATTTTGCGTATAACTAAAGCAACGAGAATTGCACTCTCACAATGCTGGAAAAAAGACACTACGCTGACAGTTTGTTTGGTGATCCAAAAGATTTTAGATTGCGCAGAAATGGATAAACTCACCTTAGAGTTAAAGGACAAGGAAGACTCGGAATATTATACAGTTTGGGAAAATTGGTATCAATGGATGGAGAATAGGAATGAGAAATGTACAGATTAAAAGAAGATATAGATATGTATATGAATAACTAGAAATGTACGGAAATGTGATTATGTAACAAAGATATCTTAGTACTGTCAAAGATGATTGAGATTTGTAAAAAGCTATTTTTAAATTTATTTGTATGTTTCAAAATTTCAATAAAAGTTATAAAATTTTAAAAAAAAAACATGGCAGCAAGCATTACATCTCATGGTAGAACATTCCAAAGTTCAATTTTGCAATGTATTTCAAAAAATATATTAACAGAATAACAGAGTAGGAAGGGACCTTGGAGGTCTTCTAGTCCAGCCCCCTGCTCAAGCATGAGACCCTGTATCATTTTAGACAAGTGGCTGTCCAGTCTTTTCTTAAAAGCCTCCAGTGTTGGAGCACCCACAACTTCTGAAGGCAAGGTGTTCCACTGGTTAATCCCAACTCTAGTATTATTCTACGTTCACTGCAGCACGTTGTGTAGCACAGTAAACCGGATTTCATTGCCAAAGTTTTTTACTATTATTTTAAAAATTAAACTCAGTCCTCAAGAAGACAGTAAATGACCCTTTAATGAGCAGACAGAGTCTATTAAAAAAAAATTGAAGCCGTGGAACAAGAAGTATTTCCTGGTTTTAGCAATCATGCATTTAAGATAAGGCAGGATATCTTCCAGGTATTTCCTCTGTTTTCTTCATCGGAAGCAAGGCTCCCTCCCAATCTTATTTCTAAAAATAAACATATGAATTAAGTAATATTAGGCCAGTTATAACCTTCCCCGAAATCTCATTTGTGTTAGTTTGTAAAGGCTGAGTGAATCATTGTAAAAGGTCTAAAAATACTGATAGAAATTAGGGTTTACGAGAAAGTCATTTTTGGGTGGGTCTCTGAATTTTGGATTATTTCTGAAATTGATCAGAATTTCCTTAATAGCTGGTGTTGCTTTCAGCCATCTCCCACTTGCTACTCCAAAGAAAATATTGTTCTCTGGTTGCCATTTTATATTGTTTTTTAATAATGGCTTTTGAAAAGGGAAATTTAGGGAGAAATTATTCAAGTATGGTGTCTGTGCATTATTTGGGACAGATTCAACATTTCCAAATGATTTTCCTGCTAGTAACTTTCCATAAAACTGTGGCGCACATGTTGGTAACACACAGGTTGCAATGCAATAAATTACAAAATTGTAAAATTATTGTTATCCAATCAACGGAAATTTCATAGAATCACAGAATGGAAGGTCTTGCAGAGCTCTTCTAGTCTAACTCCTGCCCAACACAGTAAATCAATACTAGAATAGAATAGAATAGAATTCTTTATTGGCCAAGTGTGACTGGACACACAAGGAATTTGACTTGGTGCAAATGCCCTCAGTGTACGTAAAAGAAAAGATACATTCATCAAGAATCATAAGGTATAATACTTGAAGATAGTCATTGGGTACAATAAGCAATCGAATCATACAAGGAAACAGTAAATATAAATCGTAAGGATACAAGCGACAAAGTTACAGTCATACAGTCACAAGTGGGAGGGGATGGGTGATAAGAAGTGATGAGAAGATTAATAGTAGTAATAATAGTGCAGACTTTGTAAATAGTTGGACCGTGTTGAGCAGAGGTGGTATTCAGCAGGTTCTGACCAGTTCTGGAGAACCGATAGCGGAAATTTTGAGAACCGGCAAATACTACCTCTGACTGGAGATTTTACAGTATCTGTCCTCTGCCACATCCACTAAGCCACACCCACAGAACCATAGTAAAGTAATTTGAATCCCACCACTGGTATTGAGGGAATTAATTGTTTAGCAGAGTGATGATGTTCGGGGGGAAACTGTTATTGTGTCTAGTTGTTCTGGTGTGCAGTGTGCAGTTTTGAGGGAAGGAATTGAAACAATTTATATCCGAGGTGTGAGGGGTCTGTAAATATTTTCCCAGCCCTCTTTTTGACTCATGCAGTATACCGGTCGTCCATGGAAGGCAGGTTGGTAGCAATTGGGGTTTTTTTTGCAGTCCTAATTATCCTGTGAAGTCCGTGTCTGTCCTGTTGGGTTGCAGAACCAAACCAGACAGTTATAGAGGTGCAGATGAATAATTCAATCATCAATAATTCCTCTGTAGAACTGTGTCAGCATCTCCTTGAGTGGTTTGAGCTTTCTGAATTGGTGCAGAAAGAACATATTATTATATGCCTAATAGATGACAGTCTAGCCCAGGGGTGTCAAACTCACGTCATCACATTGTCGTCATGTGATGCATCATGACTTTTCCCCTTCGCTAAACCAGGTGTGGGCGTGACCACTGTGTGATGCATCTGGCCCAGGGGCTATGAGTTTGACACCCCTGATCTAGCCGCTTTTAACCTCCCCACCCTCATCAAATGTGAGTTAATTCTATACTGAATGGATTCCACCTGTAAGATTTTTTTCTTTACTATGGTGCAAGTAGTTAACTCAACAGCCATAATATGATATATAGCTGATACAAGCCTTTCCAAATTGAACATCTTGTATATTACATAAATAAATATCCTGCTAGACCTCAAGAGAAAAAAACAGGCTATAATATTTAAGCATTACCATATAAGTCAAGGTTACTCTTTGGTAAAACAGTGTTTCCCAACCTTGGAAATTTTAAGAGGCAGCATGCTGACTGGGGAATTCTTTTTGAAGTCCATGCATCCTTAAAATGCCAAGCTTGTGAAACACTTTGGTAAAGCAATGCATGTTATAAACTTAATAAAGTTTCCTGTAATCACCGGCCTGCCAAATTCTCGATGCGGTGATTAGAATTACTGTCATTGAGATCAGGAAGTTTGAGGAGGTTGACAAGATAAGAAGTCACTGTAAAAACTTCCAGGCAACAGCATTCCAACAAGGTTTAAAATGAACAAGATAATGTGTTATAATTTTGGAAGTGCTTTGCCATTAGCGTCTTCCTAGGGCTGAGAGAAAAAGTGAGTAGGACAAGGCCAGCCAGCTGGCTTTGTGTCTAGGATCTCAGTCATCCAGGTCATGGTTGTCCCAAAGAAGCTTCTTGGATGAGAAGCTAAATATCTTTAAAGAAAAACCAGAAAAGTCCAATTGCCTCCCGAAAAAGCCCCTTTGGGACAACCATGACATGAACGACTGAGAGTCTCTATTGACTTTGAGCCATACAACTTGGGATGAACACCCTTTGAATGGTGTGGGAGTAGGAATGGATTTCCAGAGGGGAAAATATTGCAGACTACAGAAACCAGGAACACTACTCAGGGGACCCTGAGGACACAGATAAAACCTCCAAGTGTTTCAACGACCCTTTAAAAGGATGCAAATGACCAGCTATCGGCAAGGAATATAAATCCTTCCATTCCTCACCATCCGGTCAGAGCTGAAGAAGCTTCCTGGATGAGAAGCGAAGTGTCTTCAAAAGAAAAGTCAGGGAAGTCCGGTTGCCTCCTGAAAAAAAGCACCTTTGGGACTAAGGTAGGGTCCAAACTCAGGATTGCTCAATGATGCTTTAACCACTATGCCAAAATGTCTTTGCATGCTTCTGCTGGTAAACCCACTTTTCCTAAAACGTTGTTGAATGTTAATCGTTCTATTCTTCCTCATACCATCAGTGTCCCGAGTGAAGATGAACGCAAAGACTGTAACAAAGGCAATATCGCTAAACTAACAAGAGCAATATTTTTTTTCCATGTACACCCTTCCATTTGTCCAGTCTCCAACCCTTTGCAGAAGTTTCAGGATGCAATTTACAGAGATCTCCAGAGCAGACCAAAAATGTGACCAAATTTCATACAGTAAATTGACTAGAGAGATTTTACTGTATGCTGTTAAAATACCATGATAGAGGACAAGCCGAAATTGATGAAGAGATAATTCTAGGGCCCCACCGTTTCTCCATGTTCCAGTTTGCAAATCAAACAGAGTCATTTTAATGACTGTTTTAACTGAGCCAAACTGCTACACATTGGCAAGACCTGTGTTTTGACTCTGGCCAAATGAGAGAAAAACAGAATTGTTGTTAAAGAAACCAACAACTAAACTCCTTTTTTTGTTTTTGTTTTTTGCATTTGTTGGTGTGTTTTGATATTATCAGTAAACTTTCAGTCCTTCCTTCACCTGTTCTTAATTCCTCCAAGTCAATGGAGCAGGAGAATGGACTCGATCAAGAGATAACCTTTGTTTGAGGAACCTATGGTTTTCTCCTGTGCTGGAGAAAATAGTCTGCTATTAGTAGACTGTTCTTAATAGTCTACTACTGACCATCAGGTGAATAGTTTACCACTCCTATAAAGGAACACAAACGCATGCATCGGTTTATGAACATTTGCCTTCCCAGAAATAAACTGGGCATGTTGACCTGAAATATTAATCATAACTTGAATGTGTGTGCGGATGGCCATCAGCCAAAAATGTCCAAATCAGAATGTTGCTGATGGGCATTCATGTGAATGTGTCTAAGTATGCAGGCAAGCAAAAAGATAAATCACATTTTTGTCACCTCTGTCTTGAGGAATCCACTGCTAGCTGGGTAAGGTTGACATCCAGCAGGGCTAATAGTCTATTTTGAGATGGTCTATTTTAATATGGCTCTGCTGATATGGTAAGCAGGAGAAACTGTAGGTTTCTCTCTTAGTGGCTTGTGGCTTACTTTTTTTCCCCCAAAAATGATGAACGCAGCATTAGGCAAAAAGGGTTGGGTAGGTAAGTGAATGAATAACAGAATAAGAAAGTTGGGAGGAATTTTGGAGGTCTTCTAGTCTGACCCCCTGCTCAAGAAGGAACCCTACAACATTCCAGACATGTGGCTGTCTAGTCTCTTCCTAAAAGCCACCAGTGATGGAGCACCCACAACTTCTGAGGGCAAGCCATTCTACCGGTTAATTGTTCTCACTGTTAGGAAATTTCTCCTTAGTTCTAGGTTGCTTCTCTCCTCTTCTTTGTGGCACTCCTCACTGCTATCATGTCACCCTAGCCCTACTTTTCTCTAGACTAGATATATCCAATTCTTGTAAATTTAGCCTCCAGCCCCCTTGTTGCTCTTCTCTGCACTCTTTCCAAAGTCTCAACATCTTGACCAAAGTGGAAGCAGTATTCTGAGTGTGGTCTTACTAAGGCTCTATAAATTGTCTTCTGAAGACATTTCGCTTCTCATCCAAGAAGCTTCTTCAGCTCTGACAAGACAGTGAGGAATGGAACTGTCAGAGCTGAAGAAGCTTCTTGGATGAGAAGTGAAACGTCTTCAAAATAAAAAAAACAAGGAAGTCCAGTTGCTTCCTGAAAAAGCATCTTTGGGACAGCCATGATCTGGATGACTGAGAATCTCTACAGCAGGGGTCTTCAAACTTGACAGCTTTAAGACTTATGGACTTCAACTCCCAGAATTCCTCCTCCAGTCATGTTAGCTCAGGAATTCTGGGGGTTGAAGTCCATAAGTCTTAAACTTGCCAAGTTTGAAGACTCTTGCTCTACAGGCTTTATAAAGCAGTATTTGTACTTCATATGATCTTGATTCTATCCATTTGTTAATGCAGCCTAGGACTGCATTGGCTTTTTGGCTGCTGTCACACACACACTGCAGGCTCCTATTTAAATGATTGTCTACTAGGATTCCAAGGTCCCTCTCACAGTTACTGCTATTGAGCCAGGTTTGGTGGCTCAGTGCCATGGTGGCTCAGTGATTAGAATGCAGTACTGAAGGCCAATCCACTGCTCACTCCAAGAGTTTGATTCTGAATGGCTCAAGGTTGACTCAGCCTGCCATCCTTCCAAGGTCAGTAAAACGAGGAGCTGGATTGTTGAGGACCATACACTGACTCTGTAAACCACTTAGATAAGGGCTGTAAAGCATCATGAAGCAGTATATAAGTCTAACTGCTATTGCTAAGTGCTAATCTGTACCTGTACCGATTAGGTGAATGGGAAGGTAAGCTGACATACAAGAAGATGATGGGGATGAGGAGCAGAAGGAGATAGAGAATACAGAAAAACAGAGTTGGGAGAGACCTTGGGGGTCTTGTAGTTCAGGACTATCAAACTCCCAGACCGCGGGCTGGATAAGTCATGCGCTGCCATTCCCACACCCAGTTTAGCGAAGGGAGAAAAAGTCCTGATGTGTCACATGTTGCTGAGTGATGACATGACTTTAACACCCCTGTTCTAGTCCAATCTATGCTCAGGGAGGACATCCTATACCAGGGGTGTCAAACTGGTGGCCTGCAGGCCAGATGTGTCATGTGCAGGCCACACTCACCCTGGCTCTGCAAAGGCAAAAATGTCATGATACGTTGCGGGACACGATTCAGTTGGACACTCATGTCCTATACCAATCTGGATAAATGACTTTCCAATCTTTTCAGGGCCAAATAAGTCATAAGATGGCAGGCCTCCATCCAAGCCTGGTTCCTAATCACAGAAAGGGGACTCAGATTTCAATTGTGCAGACTCCGATGGCCATTTTGACTTATTTACTTCACTGAGGACATTCCTGGGGTGCTGTCATTATCATCATGGTTTAGATAGCACATTTCTATATACATGATAAGTATTATCGTGCCTCTGGAGCTGGGAAAACAAAACACTTTGCTGACTGCTATCAAATGGGTTCACAGCTGTGAAGTTCAGAGCTTGTTTCTCTCATTTTTAGAGGGACAAAAATAGTTCAGGAGAAATAATTTAAGTTTAAATGACAGTGACAACAATTAATCAGTGGAATGGTTGGCTTCCAGAAGTTGTGGGTGCTCTATTACTAGAAGATTTTAAGAGACTGGACAGCCATTTGTTAAAAATGGTATAGGGTCTCCTGCTTGAGCAGATGGTTGGACTAGAAGACCTGCAAGGTCCCTTCCAACTCTGTTATTCTTTATTCTGTAAAAGTACTTTTCTCTTTCATCAATTTTCTGTTTTGGATTAAAGTCTGTTTGGCTGCTTCATATATAGAAGGGCCATTCTGGAGCCATCTGCAACATCAATATAATGACCGCTACACAGCCACTGTATAGGACAAACAAGTAGATAAACAGATAATAGATAATCAGAGTTGGAAGGGACCTTGTAGGTCATCTAGTCCAACCTCCCACCCAAGTAGGAGACCCTCCGCCAATTCTGACAAATGTAATCCAATTTCTTCTTGAAAGTCTCCAGTGATGAAGCTCCCACAACTTCTGAAGGCAACTTCTGTTCCATTGGTTGATTGTTCTCACTGTCAGGTAGTTTCTCCTTATCTCCAGGTTGAATCTCTCCTTGTTTAGTTTCCATCCATTATTCCTTGTCTGGCCTTCAGGTAGTTAGGAGAATAGCTTGATCCCTTCCTCTCTGTGGCAGCCCCTCAAATATTGGAAGACTGCTATCCTGTCTCCTCTGGTCCTTCTCTTCACTAGACTAGCCATGACCAGTTCCTGCAACCGTTCGTCATACGTTTTAGTCTCCAGTCCCCTAATCAACCTGGTTGCTCTTCCCTGCACTTTTACAACATAATTTTTATAATGTGGTGACCAAAACTGGATCCAGTACAGTTTAGGTAGAGTTAAAGTAGAAAACTAGCAGAGTTTATTTATGAACTCCAACAAACAGTCAGAAGACAAGATGAAAACTCTTTAATCTCACAACATATGGATAGACTTAGCCACCGCTGGGAAACTGGGAGCATCCTAGACCAAGCCAAATCCAAAACACCATGGAATTCCTGGAAGGTTGGTAAATCAGCCATCAATAGATGCATGGGAAAACAACACAATTATGTGTCATTCATAAAGGACAATAAAACAGCTAAAAAGGAAACAAAAAGAGCAGAATGCATCCTCTCCAGCAGCCAACAAATAAGCAGGGATTAACACCAGGTAAACAAGCAGAAAACAATACCTTAGTGAAGGAACAACCAAGGAGGAAAATCACACCCCCACCATAACTGGCAGGGAAAGCTACAGTATAATCAGGCATCAAATCTCACACTCACTTGCATCATGACATTACAGGTAGTTGCCCACTTACAATCGCAACTGGGACCAGAATTTGAAGTGAATCATATAATCATTAAGCGAATTTGGCTTCCACATTGACTTTGCTTGCTGGAAATCATCTGGGAAGGTAACAAATAACGTTCACATGACCCCAGGATGCTGCCAATGTCATAAAGGGCAACATACCAATCGTCAAACATCTGAATTTTGACCACATGGCCATGGGAATGCTCCAATGGTGCCAAAGTCAAGAACTGATTGTAAGTCACTTTTTTCAGTGCTAGAACATTCATTAAATGAATGGTTATAAGTGGAGGTACCTCAATTGTTTGTAAGCAAACAAATAAGCTGAAAAAGTACTAAGAGTTATCCGATAGTTGACAATGACTTGATGGCTCATAATCCATCGATCAATGTACATGTGCAATGTAGGCAACTGGCTTGCTTTATCTATTATATGCATGAATGAATTGGTCACACGGTGGGAATTTTATTTTCCGCTCCCAAAAGAGACCTTTCTTTCTTTTTTTTAAACAAGTTTTATTGATTTTACAAACAAACAAACAAAACAAAATATCATTAAGCATTAAAAACATAAAACCTCTTTCCATTGTAAATCTTTACAAGGCAGGTAACACATTGCTTTATATCACATACTTATAATTTATCCCATTTCCATATAAACACGTAAATTCCCTTTACCAAATTCCACATTGTTTCTCTTTAATCATTATTCAATCATATTTCCTTTCTAATTTATCTGCTATTCAGTCATCACATTTATATTTTCCTCTGGCTTGTTTATAATTATTCTCATCTAGTCTGAAGAGACCTTTCTTAAATGCAATAGGGATCTAACCTCTTTTCACTGCAAAAAGTTTTCCTTTCTGCACTTTTCAGAACAGAACAGAGTAGCAGAATTTGAAGGGAATTTGTCGTCCAATGCTCCGCCCAAGCAGGAGACCCTACACCATTTCTGATAGATGGTGGTCCATCTTTTAAAGCCCTTCTGCAAGGTGTCTCTTCATCAGTTCCTATTTGTTGAAATTAAACCTGTTTGCCAGAAATTACCATCTTTTAAGACGTGGAAACTAATCATGGAAAGAACCTTGAACCTAGAATTAAGGAGACATTTCCTGGCACTGAGAACAATTAATCAGTGGAACAGTTTGCCTCCAGAAGTTCTGGGTGCTCCATCGCTGGAGGCGTTTAAGAAGGACCCCAACACTGCTACTGCATATATACATATGAGCATATACAGAAAGGAGAGGAGAAAGATGCACAAAGATGCTACTTCATTGCACAGAAGGCAATTCTGTCACCTCCTTCATGGCTGGTAAAGGGGTTGGATAGAATTCCAGAATTTCTGCATACTTTGTCTACGTTGTCTGGCAGTTGAGTCATGGCGACTGGACTTGTTTTCTCTTCTTTTTTGGTTTGAAACATTTCACTGCTTATCCAAGTAGCTTCTTCAGTCTTATCTACGTGGATAAGCAGTGAAACCTTTCAAACAAAAAAAGAAAAGAAGTTCAGTTGCCCTGACTCAATGTCTACCTGGATGACTGACATTTTTCATTGACATTTGGTCTACCTTGTTATTCCTTCCAGCCCAATTTAATTTAATTCAGCCAATTATCTGAAGAAGATTGAAGTTTCTGTAAGTCTGGCCATCAGCACAATATCTCTCTGAAAAACTGAACTGAACAGTCCCAGAGTTGATGTGTAGTAGAGAACAATGTGAAAGAAATAGCAGGTTAGAAAATGTGCTGGATCTGGCTGGGATCTTCAGAGAAAAAACAATCCAATTATAATAGATTTATTATTTAGTGGCTGCAAAGAATTCCAGCAGGCATGTTCTGCGAGATTTCTTAACTTCCTTTTTTTCATTTCCTTAAGGTTAATTTCCCATAGGTTATAATGGTGTGGATGAAGTTGAAACCAACAAGAAGGAAGGCCAGAGCGGGACTTCCGCTTTGAGCTTCATCAGCAACAGACCAAAACCTCATCTCTGCAAGGCTTCGATCCGTGCTCACTGCTGGAGTGCCCCGAGCCAGCTGGTTTCGGGGCTAAGACATCCCGTAGAGGTGGTGAAGAGGGGGGAAACTGCCTGCAAGGTTGAGGAGAGCCGCATCTCTCCTCCCCAGCTGGCCATTACTCCCTTTTCCGAAGGTGGTTGCAGTGGTGGTCAGAAATGGCCACCACAAAGAAGAACTCGACTGGAAAAGAATGTGCAGGAGGAAGATAAGAAGAGAAAGTTTTGGTTGACCAGGGCAAACAGCAAAAGCAACAAATAAGGTACCCTGGAATTGAAACTGTTAAAAAACAATAACATTGTTCCCTAAGAAGATTTTTAAGCTGTGAAGGAGAGAGAAAAGGGAAAAGATTTGGTTTTCTCATTTTCCTATACTGACAGCTAAGAGACTTAAGCAAGAAATTGGGAAAAAAATCCATTTTGACATCAATAGGCATTTAATGCTGAAAATAAAAAGTCAAAGGGATAATAAAGATTTCTGGATAATTAAAAGCTTTTGAAAAGAAGAAAGGAGAGAGGAAGAATAAAAGAGCAGGATCTGGAAGGGAGGAGACTGCCTGGAATTAAAAAAGAATTTACAGCAAAATCTCAACAAGATTTGCAAAATATACATTCTAACTGAAATATCGCAACAAAAACCCCAGGAAGAGAAAGTCAAAAAAGAAATAAGAAGATATAACTCAGGACTATCTGGATTACTTGATGATTTCTGGATTCTTGGTTATTGTTTTGAATGACTAAAATCAATTGGGTGGTTGTTTAAAACTGTTTAAAATGGTTCCACTTTTAGAAGAACTGAAAATGGAACTTAAAAAGTACAAAGAAGATACACAAGAAGGGAGAGGTTCTTTTGGCTTTGTATTTCAGTTTTTAGAAATGGAGATTTGGAATTATGAGAAACAACAAGAAATGCCTGCAGAACAAGAAGATTGTGACAAAGAAGAAGCCATCTTTATTGAACAAGTAATCTTAGATGGGGGGGAAAAAGGAAAGGGGAGAAAGAGAATGGGAAGTTTAAGATTGGGAAAAACAACTCCCCCCCCCAAATAGAGTGAAAAATAAGTATAAAATCAGAAAGTAACAAAAGAGGGAAATGCAGAAAAGAGAATTAGAACTAGAGAGACAAGGGGGTAAAAAGGGAGGGAGAAGATGAGAGGGAAGAAAGAAAGGAAAGGAAGTTATAAAGGACAGAAGCAAAATATAGAGAAACAGGGCCAATTTAGAGATAATGGATGAAAATGGAAAAAGGGATTCTGCAAAGGTACATAAGATAGTATGGTTATATTAGAAACAGAAATAATTTTAGAAAATATGAAACAATGTATGATTAAAATGTGTGATAAAATAGCTATCGTAATTCAGTGGAATGCTTGTCAATAAATAAATGTAACAAAAGGTATATTTAATGATTTATAAAACATATGTGAAGAGAAATAAGGTAAAAATTAATTATGGAGATTATAGGTGTTTTTAAGGAAGTATGATATTTAATTGAAAAGAACTGTTAAAGATGTTAGATTTTAATGATTATTAATGATAGAACTGAACTGGAATGGAATGAGGGTTTATAATTACATATATTTACAATCTTTTTTTAAAAAAAGAATATAGTGTGTATTATAAGAATGTGCCAAGCAGAATTCAATTGGAAGTTATGTATTATGTATTATATTAAAGGTCATAACCTTAAGGTATATATTGAAGTTTAAATAAGAGTTGAATGGATGTAATTAAAAGATATAAAGGTGTCATACTCCAATTAGTAACTACAGGAGAAAATTTGTTTAATGAGAAAAGATAATATGAAATGGAAACAGAACAGACAAAAGTATAAATATAATGATTTGAATTGAGATGAGATCATCAAAATAAAATTGAGAAAATTAAAAGAGGGGAAAAACTATATAGAAAATGTAAAATAGTATAAGATATGGAATAGAATACAAAAAGGAGCATGAAATTGAGTTTTGTGTCCGTATAAAGAAGTTCAACCTGGGACCATGCTATTTTCAAAAAAGATGTTTTACTTGTATTTTGTGTGTGAAAACCCAAATAAAACTTTATTAAAAAAGAAGAAGAAGGAAGGCCAGAGCCAAAAGTGGAGAGAACCACTTTTTCTTTCCTTTTATGTCTTTCTTAGAACATAGAAAAGAGTTGGAAGGGACCTTGGAGGTCTTCTAGTCCAACCCCTTGGTTGAGCAGGAGACCCTTCACCATTTCAGGCAAATGGTTCTCCAATATCTTGTTGAAAGGCTCAAACGATAGAGCACCTACAACCTCTGATGGCAAGCCATTCCATTGGTTGATTGCTCTCACCATTAGGAAATTTCTCCTTAGTTCTAGGTTGCCTTTCTCCTTGGTTAGTTTCCATCCATTGTTTCTTGTCTTGCCTTCAGGTTCTTTGGAAAATAGTTTGACCCCTTGTAGGAGCCCCTCAAATATTGGAACACTGCTATCATGTCTCCTCCAGTCCTTCTTTTCACTAAAGTAGACATACCCAATTCCTGTAATTGTCTTCATATATTTTAGCTTCCAGCCCCCTAAACATTCCTGTTGCTCTTCTCTGCACTCTTTCCAGAGTCTCAACATCTTTTTTATATGGTGGTGACCAGACCTGGATGCAGTATTCCAAGTGTGGCTGTACTAAGGCTTTGTAAAGTGGTACATAAACTCCACGTGATCTTGATTCTATCCCTCTATTAATGCAGCCTAGGATTGCATTGGCTCTTTTGACTACTGCTGTTGCACACTGTTGGCTCACATTTAAGTGATGATTCCAAGATCCCTCTCACAGTTACTGGCATTAAGCCATGTTTCACCTAATCTGTACCTATACAGTTGTTTTTTCTTGCCTAAGTGTATGACCTTACTTTTATCTTCGTTGAATTTCATTTTGTTAAATAGGACCCAGTGTTAAAGTCTGTTAAGGGAACTTCAGTATACCTTGGAAGAAGTCAGTATAGTCTGCTTTATCATTGCAAAAGACTTCAGGCAGAAAGATGAGAACCTCATTTCGGCTTTGGTTACTGGTTGGCAATTCAGGAACCAGTAAGGTAAAGTTAAAGATTCCCCTCGCACATACGTGCTAGTCATTTCCAGCTCTAGGGGCAAGTGCTCATCTCCATTACAAAGCCGAAGAGCCAGCGCTGTCCAAAGATATCTCCGTGGTCATTTCAGTGGCATGACTAAACGCTAAAGGCACACAGAACGCTGTTACCTTCCCACCCAAGTGGTCCCTATTTTTCTACTTGCATTTTTTATCTGCTTTCGAACTACTAGGTTGGCAGAAGCTGGGACAAGTAACGGGAGCTCACTCCATTACGCAGTGCTAGGGATTCGAACCGCCGAACTGCTGACCTTTCTGATTGACAAGTTCAGCATCTTAGCCACTGAGCCACTGTGTCCCTTACCAGTAGTCAATCCAAGCCATGGGAAAACTGTTTGCAGAGACTAATGTCCCCTCGCTCTTCACCATTGATCCCCATAATGTACTGAGACTCCAGCAAACAGCCTGAATATTTGGAGAGCAAGCCTGTGGGTTGTCCCATGTCACCAGCCAAATACTGGAAGATAGATTGCTACCTCCAAGGAGACAAGCAAACTATTATTGTTTGTTTCCAAATAGCCATTCTTCTCCAAAAGATTTTTTTTTTAAAGTGGACCTAGGCAAGTCCCATCCTGTTTCATCGTTTAGGAGACCAGTGACAAGTGGATAGGAAAACTCAGAGCTTTTTCCTCCTGCATGACTCACATCTGTTTGTTTATTGTTTACTATTTATTGTGTGTGGTCCGTGCTCAATATGGGGAGCGGAAATCAGTCACTTGCCTTGCTTTCACTTTTTGTGCTTATATTAAACCCATCTGCTCTCCCTCAGTGATGCATCCCAGCTGGTTTCATCTTCTTTCATCCTATTTAGCTCAGGCCCCTCATGACAAGAGAACAAATTAACAAAGATCTTCTTTTGGAACCTGTCTCCATAGGTGACATTTTTTTCCCCTGAAAGCCAGTGGCTTAGTCAGAATGACAAAATGTTTTCCCCTTCCCTTGCAGTCACCTGCTCAGAAATATTACTCTCTACTCTGACTCAACTCCTCTTATGGCCTTAGCCCCATTTTGAAGAGCACAGGCTCAACACTCAATCGCAAAAGTAATACCACTTAGACTTATATACCACTTCATGGTACTTTTGCAGCCCTCTCTAAATGATTTACAGAGTCAGCATGTTGCTCCCAACAATCTGGGTCCTCATTTTACCCACCTCAGAAGGATGGAAGGCTGAGTCAACCTTGTGCCTGGTGAGATTAGAATTGCCAAGTTGCAAAAGTAACCTGAGGTACTGCATTCTAACCACTGTGCCACCGCAGCTCTCACCACACACACAAGCTATGAAACAGATCCCTCTGAATGCCACAGTCTTCCATGGGTCAGTATGCATACAGATAGTCTTTGACTTAAAGGTAAAAGTAAAGGTTCACCTTGCACAAACATGCTAGTCGTTTCCAGCTCTAAGGGGTGGTGCTCATTTCTATTACAAAGCCGAAGAGCCAGCGCTGTCCAAAGATGTCTCCATGGTCATGTGGCTGGCATGATTAAATGCCAAAGGTGCACAGAACGCTGTTACCTTCCCACCAAAGTGGTCCCTATTTTTCTACTTACATTTTTATGTGCTTTTGAACTGTTAGGTGGCAGAAGTTGGGACAAGTAACGGGAGCTCACTCCATTACGTGGTGCTAGGCATTCGAACCACCAAACAGCCAACCTTTCTGATTGATAAGTTCAGAGTCTGAGCCATTGAGCCACCGTGCCCCTAGTCCTTGACACAAGTTCTTTTCGTGAAACGTTCAGAATTATAGAAAAAAGTATGAAGTACAAAGTATAAAATACGAAGCTCTGAAAAAAGTGACTTATGATGGTTTTCACATTTATGGTTGCGACATTCCTATGGTCACGTGATCTCATCTCAGGATCACACACTTTGCTTGGAGCTACAACTACTTCAAATTTGTGGCAGCAGGTTCTGTGGAGGCTTCAGAGCACTTCCTGTGTACCATGGATTTGTCATAGTCGAGGCTACTCTGCCAGAAAATAGCTGTCCCAAGCTTTCAAAGAATCCTATCATTTAAAAAAAAAATCCCATAGTTTTAACCCATTTAGCATCTGGAGGTGCTGTGATGGTGGATCTTCTACCCGTAAAGCAGATGTTGCATCACTGAGCTACAGACCTTCTCCGATCTGGGATATTTCCAACTACTGTATCTACTTTGAATGAACCCCTCTACATAATAAATGTAGTCACTGCATCAAGCTAGATATGGAATGATTTAGAGATTCGTCAGATTTAATCGATTTAAGAACTAGACAGAGACATATCCAATCTAATTTTCCATACCTTAGATTGAGATATCAAATCAGCATGCTTAATTCTGACTCTGTTGAACTCCTTGATAAGGAGCAGGCATCTTCTGCTGTATTCTGGTCTGGTCTGAATTCATGCAGCTCAGTCATATTAACATCTACAGCCCACTTGTGTGAGCAGTGTTGGCAATCTAATTGATATCCAGAATGCAAGCTGTGACCACATTTGAGAAACTGCGGGGTTCAAAGGATGGCAATGTCAGGGAACTCCAGATAGATTGGCGGGAACTTAAAAAAAGCCTTTGTTTTCCAAACAAAATCATTCACTCAGCAGAGGCTAATCCAAAATGTTTCTTTGAAGGAGTGAACTGCTGGGAGAGAATAACTATAAGAGGCATGTTTGCAGTGGCAGATGGGAAGATGGCAGAATTTAGGAAGACAGATGGATAATACCGAATGATTCAGTAGCTCAGAAAAGGCCAGACTCTGACCTGGGACCATTTGCGGTTAAGCCAATTATTGAACACCAATTTGCTGCTAAAACAATAAATGAAGGAAGTAAATGATAGCCTGCAGGAACTAGTAGAGCTTTTGCTTTACAGCTAATGGTGTGCCAAAGTCAGCTTGCAATTTCTTTTACCCTACAGGGGGCCAAAACAAGGAAACATAGAATTGCTAGACAGGCAAACAGTTTGACCTAGGAAAACAGCTTCCTATAAAACCCAGCGTCCTAACCTAGCTCCCTCCAAGTGTATTGGATTTCAGCACTGATAGCATAATTATCAACAATCCCATAATAACCATGCACAAAAGAGGTTACAGATAACAGATAACAAGAGTTGGAAGGGATTTGTGGGTCATCTAGTCCAACCCCCTGCCCAAGCAGGAGACCTTACACCATTTCTGACAAATGGCAATCCAGTCTCTTCTTGAAAGTCTCAAGTGATGATGCTCCCACAACTTCTGAGGGCAAGCTGTTCCGTTAGTTGATTGTTCTCAGTGTCAGAAAGTTTCTCCTTATTTCCAGGTTAAATCGCTCCTTGTTTGGTTTCCATCCATGATACCTTGTCTGGCCTACAGGAGCTTCAGAAAATAGCTTGACCCCTTCCTCCCTATGGCAGCCCCTCAAATATTGGAAGACCCCTATCATGTCTCCCCTGGTCCTTCTCTTCACTAGACTAGCCATACCCAGTTCCTGTAACCGTTCTTCATATGTTTTAGGTTCATGCACTACATGCAAACCCTACGAAGATACAAAACACATGGCAGTCAACAGTATAAACTACGTTTGTAATTTGGCTTACCCATCCCATCCCTAGCTATGGCAAACCTAGACAGACTATTAAAAAGCAGAGACATCACCAACAAAAGTCTGTATCATCAAAAGTTAATGTTTTCCCAGCAGTAAGGTATGGCTGTGAAGGTTGGACCATAAGGAAGGTTGTGTGCTGAAGAATTGATGGTGGCAAATTGAGGTATCAGAGAAGACCTCTGAGCACTCCTTGGACTGCAAGGAGATCCAACCAGTCAATCCTAAAGGAAATCAACCCTGACTGCTCTTTGGAAGGGCAGATACTGAAGCTGAAATAAGGAGAAATGTTCCGACAGTGACAACAAACAACCAATGGAACAACTTCCCTTCAGAAGTTGTGGGAGCTTCATCACTGGAGGCTTTCAAGAAGAAACTGAACTGCCATTTGTCAGAAATGATGTAGGGTCTCCTGCTTGGGTGGGGAGGTTGGACTAGAAGGTCCCTTCATATGTCCCTTCCAACACTGTTAATCTGTTAATCTGTTGCCCCTCAGTTTCCACAACTAAATGTATCCAACTCTTTACCTTCTTGGGTGTCTCCACCTTTTCATGCTCAGAGTTATTTTTTTCTCCTGCACGTGGCTAACCGGTGATGACTAATCAATCCTAACTTCAGTGGCTGTCTTTGAGCAAAGGAAGGGCACCCAGCTATTGCCAAACAGCTGATGGGGAGGTCATGAAGACCTTTAGGTCTCTACCCCATGGATTAAACAAAGACAAAACATTCCAACCATAGTTCCTTGACAGTCACCATTTACAAAACAATCACGAAGTTTCAACACAGACCTCGCAGAACTGAAGAATGGTTTGGCATGGGTAGTGACTGCTGTTGCTTATAATTTCTGCACTTAATTTATCTTTGATATCTTATGGTTCATCTCCTTGCAAATATGAGCATGTACAGTAGTTCTTGACAGCAGTTGGATCCTACCTGTTCACTACTGGTTCGGTGATCACGTGTGTGCACCTAACACACGCGCAGCTTTCCACACACCAGCTGAGGCCTGCAGCACCAATCAGCTAAGAGGATAAAGAAGAGAAAAGCTCAAGGGCAGGTGGGAGAGCCAATCCTGTGTTTTTCCTCTTCTTTCTCCTTTCAGCTGATGAGCTTTTTTGCCTCTTCTCAGCTGATCGACAAAGGCTTTTTTTTACTACTGGTTTGGCCGAAAAGGTAGGAATCTTTGCTACCGATTCGGCTGAACCGGACCAAATCAGTAAGCATACCACCACTATTTCTCGATGTTGATCACAATTGAGAGGAACATTACTATACTGAGACAGTTGTTAAGTGAGTTTTGTCTGATTTTATGACCTTTCTTTCCCACAGTTGTTAAGGGAATATCCACAGTTGCTAAATGAGTGACTGGATTGTTAAGTGAATTTGGTTTCCCCATTGATTTTGCTTGTCAGAAGGCCAAGAAAAAAGTAACCATATGATTTAGACCAACTTTATTGTCACTTTGAATGTACACTACATAAACATGGCAAAATAAATAGATAGATAAATAGATAGATAGATTCTATCTATCTATCTATCTATTTATCTATCTATTTATTTTGCCATGTTTATGTAGCATATATTAGAGGTGGAGACACTCTGAAAGCTGTATGCAATGAAATTTCATTTTAATGTATGCCAGCTAGTGTACATTCAAAGTGACAATAAAGTTAGTCTAAATCATATGGTTACTTTTTTCTAGATAGATAGATAGATAGATAGATAGATAGATAGATAGATAGATAGATAGACAGACAGATAGACAGATAGACTTAGACTAACTTTATTGTCACTTTGAATGTACACTAATTGGCATTTATTAAAATGAAATTTCATTGCATACAGCTTTCAGAGTGTCTCCACCTCTAACATACACTACATAAATATGGCAAAATAAATAGATAGATAGATAGATAGTTAGATAGATAGATAGATAGATAGACAGATAGACCTAGACTAACTTTATTGTCACTTTGAATTACATTAATTGGCATTTATTAAAATGAAATTTCATTACATACAGCTCTCACAGGGTCACCACCTCCAATATACACTGTATAAACACGACAAAATAAATAATAAATACAAAATTATGCCTATACCCCCATATATTATTATATGGCACAGAGAAACAACACAGACTGGTTCGGATGTGTTCATGTGCATGGATCTGAGACACTGCAACTGTCATGAATAAAAACCAGTTGCCAAGCATCTGAATTTTGATCACATGACCAGGTGGATGCTGCAATGATCATAAGTGTGAAAAACAGTCGTAAATCAATTTTTCCAATGCCATTGTAATTTTGAACAGTCACTAAATGAATAGTTGTAAGTCAAGGACTACCTGTATACGTTCTTCTCTGAAAATAACCCTTCGCACATCTTCTACACGAAAGTGTGGTCTGCAAAAGCTTTTGCCCTAATGAACATATTAGTCTTTAAGATACCAAAAGATTCCTTGTCATCTTTCATTCCAATCTCAGAAGTGATTCATAAACCCTCAGAGAAAAGCCTTCTTGGTTTAAGCAATTGTTATTTTCTAAAAAGAAAACATTTCCAAATGGTTCAGGGCTAAATTAGAAAGGCAGCACTAGCTATCACTGTGTGCTAGTCAGCAGAATTAAGTCAGGAAAGGTCACTGTGATGTTTCTGGTTTGCCTTCTGAGCTTGGTGCTCAGAACCTCTATTAGGCTAGTCTCCATTTTTAATTCTTAAAGGAGCAGCATGCTCCAGGATTGCTGATGTCCATTAAATGAAGTGCTTGCATGATCTCTTTGATGTGCAAAGCAAAAGAAGGAGATAGTTCACTTAATCTTCAACAGATCAGGAGAGGAGAGGATGGTATAAAGGAGCAGAGGAGAAGGGAAGGGAGAGGAGAGGGAGAGGATGGCATAAAAGGGGGAGAAGAGAAGGGAGAGGAGAGGGAGAGGAGAGGAGAGGAGAGGGAGAGGAGAGGATGGCATAAGGGAGGGGAGAAGGGAAGGGAGAGGAGAGGGAGAGGGAGAGGAGGATCAAGGGTGGGATTCTACCAGTTTGCACCTATTCGCTAGAACCGGTTGTTAACATTCTAAGCAGTTCGGAGAACCGGATGTTAGAAGAAATTACTGGCCTAATCCTGTAAGGAAGGCAGGAAGGAAACATTCTGGAGTTGCTTACAGAAACTGCCTCTCCGTTAACCCTTATTACATTCTTGGAAGGACTAGACTTCCTGTCTCGGGAACTTCTCTAGAGTTTTTTCCCCTCCTTTGCTGGTACTTTGCTTGTGTGGAGTGACCATTTAAAGTTACAACGGCACTGGAAAAAGTGTCTTATGACCATTTTTCACGCTTACGACTGTTGCAGCATCCCCACAGTCATGAGAGGCCAGGCGAGGAGATGCGTGCCTCAATGTGAGGATATTGAGTTGGCCATGCCCAGCCAATAATATGACCACCAAGCCATGTCTACCCAGTCACATGACCACCAAGCCACACCTACCACCTAAGCCACGCCCACAGAACCGGTTGTTAAAATTTTTCAATCCCACCCCTGGAGAGGATGACATAAGTGGGGAAGAAGGGAAGGGAGAGGGAGACGAGACAGAGAGGAGAAGGAGAGGGAGAGCAAGAGGAGAGAATAGCATGAGGGGAGGGAAGAGGGGAAGGGAGAGGAGAGAATGGCATGAGGGGAGGGAAGAGGGGAAAGGAGAGGGAGAGGAGAGGGGAAGGGAGAGGAGAGGGAGAGAACAGGGAGAGGAGAGAGAGAAGGAGAGGGAGAGGAAAGGATGAAATGACATTGTATAAGGGGAGGGAAGAGGGGAAGGGAGAGGGAGCGGATGGCATGGCATGGCATAAGGGGAGGGAAGAAAGGAAGGGAGCGGGGAGGAAGAGGAGAGGAGATTTTCTCAAAGAATTGAGAGATGTCACTGTCTAGATATCCCGAGGGAACTTGAGCAACAATGATAGATAATAGCAGTTGAAACATCAGGATGGTCAAGTTAGAGGGAAAAGAAAAACGCTACAGAAGGCGGAGCATCCAGTTAAAATGATGATAGCAGTAGGAATTAAAAAAGACTGCTGCATCTTGTGCTTCTTGGGGAGTGACCTTTATTTCCCATAACCCGCCCCCCCTTCCACAAAGCCTTTGGTAATGCTAGTTGGAAGACCATGAAAGCTGAAGGCCAAGACACCTGGAAGGGACAGGGCTGGAGAAGATTATGGTCGACAAGTATAAACAAGCATTGATTAGATGGAAAACAAGTATGAAGAATAGTTTTAATATTAGGACATCAGAGCAGGGTAAGAGAATATGGATTGAAACATATTTTATTTTTTTACCCAAACAAAGGTAAGTTTGAGAATTTTAAAAGGTGACAGCTTCCATCATGTCCTCCTCCTCCTCCTCCTCCTCCTCCTCCTCCTCCTCCTCCTCCTCCTCCTCCTCCTCCTCTAGCTGAGCAATCACTAAGATATTTCCCGAGATAATGGTGTAGTAGTAAAGCAATTTTTTTTAAAAAAAAGGAAATCAAATTGGGTGATTGAGTATTCCAAAGGACAAATCTCCTTCATCCCAATGACTTGTAGATCCCCAGAAAAGCTGAATCTCAGCCTTGTCCAAATTCAAACTTCATCTCATCAGCCTTGAAAGATTCTCTTTAAAACGGAAGACGTTTCGCTTATGAGAAACTCAGCTGATGAGTATTCTAAAAGGTATTTCCACACAGTGCTTGGACAGGTAGCACAGAAGCCAATCTGGTTAGTGTCATGGAGTGTTTGCTATTATTAACTTCCTGCCTTTTGCTAACAAATGGAGAAACCAACTTGCCGGAATGCGAAAGTCTATAGAATATCCATCAAAGCTTTCAATTGTTCTGCAGCTACTTGAATGAGGAAGCTTTCAAAGCAAAGCCAAACAAAACTCCCTGATTCTTTTTCAGAAGAACAAATGCAGATAAATCAATTACTTAGGTATTAACCAGTATAAACAGCAACAACAAAATAGGTTGCCTGGGGCCCAAAGCTAAAGAAAGTTGGTATAAGGGAAACAACCCAGGGTGAGAGTATTCTAGGAGCTTATTTTTTGTGATGGAAATAACTTTGTCACATCTTAAGTTCTGCTAATCTGTTGAATGGATTCTAATGCAGACTTTTGCTATCTTGATGATCTTGGGTACAAATGAAAGAATCAAGGGTAATTCAGTGGCATGTGACCAAGTTATCTGAAAGACTCCTCAAACCCATCTACCTGTCCTATCAGGTCCAGCAGGAAAGTAATGTTGTAGATCTTATCCGCTAAGGAATGTCATATAGCAGTCTTCCAATATCCAAGGGGTTGCCATAAAGAAGAAGGGGTCAATGTGTTCTCCAGAGCAGGGGTCTCCAACCTTGAGCAACTTTAAGACTTGTGGACTTCAACTCCCAGAGTTCCTCAACCAGCAAAGCTGGCTGAGGAACTCTGGAAGTTGAAGTCCACAAGTCTTAAAGTTGCCCAAGGTTGGAGACCCCTGCTCAAAAGCATCTGAAGGCAGGATAAGAAGCGATAGATGGAAACTAATCAAGGAGAGAAGCAACCTAGAACTAAGTAGAAATTTCCCGATAGTGAGAACAATCAGTGAGTGGAATGGCTTGCCTTTAGAAGTTGTGGGTGCTCCATAGGGGTGGGATTCAACCAGTGTTATTACCAGTTTGGTACTTATGTTTTGCACATGCATGCACCTGCACCAGATGAAAGCTGTGCCTCCCGCACAGCTGAAAAGCACTATGCGCAAATTGAAAACTGCCTTCTCCCCTGCTTTTTCAACCTCAGCTGTGCCGCGCAAAGCAGCTGAGGTTGAAAAAGCAAGAAATATAGGACAGGTAAGAGCCCGGGCAGGCGGGTGGGCCAAACAGCAGCAGACACAGAACCGGTTTTGCGTCTGCTGCTCTTCAGCGCTACCGGCTCTATAGAGCCGGGAAGAACTGGTAACCTCCCACCCCTGGTGCTCCATCACTGAAGGCTTTTAAGAAAAGACTGGACAGCCATTTGCCTGGAATCGTATAGGGTCTCCTGCTTGAGCAGGGGGTTGGACTAGAAGACCTCCAAGGTCCCTTCCAACTCAGTTATTCTGTTATCTGCAGGACCTAGGACAGGGGTCTGCAACCTTAAACATCACTGAGCCTTTTGGACCCGTTTCTCACAGTAAAGAAAACACTGGGAGCCAATAATTTAACAACCGGTGTGACTGAGTAGGCATGGCCAACTCAAGGTCACTCACTCCCACCCAGTCACATGATACCCCCCCACCCAGCCATGCCTACTCAGCTGGTCATTGGGGCAGAGAACTGGTTGTTAAATTATTTGCCATGCCTAGCCACACATTACCCCTCCCTTCCTAACTACCTCTTCCCACACCGGGCCTCTGGTGTGCTGTTCACCTTTCTCTTTCTCTCTCTCTCTCCCTCCTGCCCCCCTTTTGTCTCTGTCTCTGTCTTTCTGTCTCTCTCTCTCTGTCTCTCTCTCTGTGTCTCTCTCTGTGTGTGTCTTTCGCTCTGTGTGTGTGTGTGGGGGTGTGTGGGTGTGTGTGCGGTGTGCTGTTCACCTTTCTCTCTCTCTCTCTCTCTGTCTCTCTCTGTCTCTGTGTGTGTCTATCTGTCTCTCTCTTTCTCTGTCTCTCTGTCTCTTGTCTTTCTCTGTCTCTCTCTCTCTGTCGATCTCTGTTTCTGTCTCTCTTTGTCTCTCTGTCTCTTTTTGTCTCTCTCTCTCTCTGTGTGTGTGTGTCTGTCTGTCTCTCTCTCTCTCTGTCTCTCTCTCTCTCTCAGTGTGTGTGTCTCTATATATCTGTGTGTTTCTCTCTCTGTGTCTGTCTCTGTCTTTCTGTGTGTCTGTCTCTCCTCTCTCTCTGTCTCTCTCTGCGTGTGTCTCTCTCTTTCTCTGTCTCACTCTCCCTCACTATGTCTCTGTCTGTGTATGTCTCTGTCTGTGTCTCTCTCTATGTGTTTCTGTGTCTCTGTGTCTCTTTTCTCTCCCTCCTTCCCTCCCCCCTCTTTCTGACACCGCTGCTGTTGCCAGGGGCAAGTGGGGCAGGGTCACATTGTGGCTCCACATTGTAATGGGCTCCAGGAGGAGACCCCATCTTCCCCATTGTGAAGCACACTAAATTGCACTTTGCTGCAAGAGTGGGCAGGCCACGGAGGGGGCAACAGCAGTGGCTGGGTTGGGCCATTGTCTCAGGGCGGAGAGCAGATCGCATGTGTCCCCGAGTGACCAAGGCATGCCTAGAACCAACAAGGGCCAGACAAAGCTCCCATGAGACCCAGCAAGAGTTGAGGCACCGGAGAATCCACCCTGGATACTTTTCTCTGCAGCCGAGGGATGAAAGGAGGGAGCTGCAGCAGAGGAATAAAAGAGCCACATGTGGCTCCAGAGCCATGGGTTGCCAACCCCTGTCCTAGGAGGACAACCTTTTCTCCCAGTGCCCACCTACCTATCATCCCTCCTGAGGTCAGATGGGACCCAGACTTGTTGGTGCTCCAGAAGAGCCTGAAGATACAGCTTTGCCATCTGACCTGAGGAAACTATGATATTGGTTGAGAGCCTGCTAAGTGTTTGTATTGTTAGGAAAATGAATAGTACTCTCCTGCAGATTATGGTTGTTATTGTTTTAATAGGTTTTTTTTTTATTATTTTAGTGGTCTTTTGTTGTTATAATTTTGATTATTTTTAAATATGTGTGTGTGTGTGCTTGTTTAAACTCTGTAAGTCATATATGTGAGATGAAAAATGTGTGTTGGCTTATCCGCAGGTGGTGCATTTTTCATGGCATCTTAGTTTAGCATTGGGAGGGTTGGCTCATCAGCAGATGGGCTTCTACACAAGTATATAAGGTAAATAAAATTTCAAATCACAGGTCTGTCACAGAGATGCACAGGAAGATTTGTTCTCTCTGGTTGCAAAGCTTGAACCAGCCAATTCCAATCCAATCAAAAGGATTTGGCTTATCCTTAGGGGGCAGTTTCCAAAAAATACAAGTTGTTTGATGGTAGAATCATCTTCCTTGGCAATAGGTGAAGTTTTCTTTCCCCTATGGAAGCCAATAACATGTATCTTAACTGAAATTCTTTGGGGCGGTGGATGGACAGCCATCTGGATTGGATGCTGTGGCAAAAAAATATCTGTAGAGGGTTGAACTGGATCTACGCAACCTGTAGGTATAAAGTGGCTTCACACACCCCTTGATGGGTCTTTTGCAAGAGTCCATGACTTTGCTGCCAAAAACCCAGTTGTGCAATTTCCAAAAACAAACAGCAACATCGCCTTAACTATTACAGCACCACCCTATATCTAATGCAGCTCCCAGCACAGCAAAAAAATTGAAAGCTCACACACCTACACACACAAAAAAGATAGTTGAGGGAATTTCCAGTCCTATAAAATATCTAAGGAATCCTCCTATAGTCACAGCTTTAATTTAGCAATCTTCAAAAAGAGAGAGACAGAGAATTTGGTGGAGTGGTTAAAGCAGGAGCCTGGGAGTTCTAGTCCCACCTCAGGCATGAAAGCCTTTTGGTTGACTTTGGGCCAATCACAAAGGACAGTGAGTTCTAGTTCCACCTTAGGCGTGAAAGCCTGTTGGTTGACTTTGGACTAATCACCAAAGGACAGTGAGTTCTAGTCCCACCAGGCATGAAAGCTGACTGGTTGACTTGGGGTATTTATTCTCTCTCAGCTCAAACCACCTCACAAATTTATCGATGAGGGGAAAAAGAGGAGACAGGAATATTATGTATGTTCACCGCCTTGAAATGAATAAAAATGGGATAAAAATCTAATAAATAAAACAAAAACGAAGCCAAGTTCCCAGATTTTCTGACCAAGTTACAGGGTCAGAAATCATCATGGACACAAACAACTCCAGGTGATTTAGAACATCAGCTGACAAGACTCCCACAATCCTACTTAGTAAAACTGTATTACTATTATTCTTCTCATCCTGCCTATTACCTATCTCCTCCCACTTAAGTCTATAACTTTGTTGCTTGTATCTTTATAATTTATATTAATTTATTTAGTTTCCTCGTATGACTTGATTGCTTATTTAGTATCCTATGACTATCACTAAGTGTTGTATCTTATGATTCTTGATGAATATACAATATTGTATATTCATACATTATTGTATGAATATTGTATTCTGTATATGTATACTGAGAGCATATGCACCAAAGACAAATTCCCTGTGTGTCCAATCACACTTGGCCAATAAAGAATTCTATTCTATTCTATTCTATTCTATTCTATTCTATTCTATTCTATTCTATTCTATTCTATTCTTCTTATTCCCTATTCTATTCCCTTCCATTCTATCCATGTTTTTCTCTGCCCAGTAGAAAAAATGCTATTGGCAACCCTGATTCTGTTGAAGTGAATCTTTTTTCCTTATCCTTGGTCTTTCATGGAAGCTGTCAGCCTTACTAATTTTATTACATTCTAAAGTTATATTAACAGAATCTTGCAAGTCTGAAAGTACAATTCTCATGCGGTCAAATAGGGAGGGTCCCTTCCGAGCCTCTTTCTCCTCCCATTATGTAGTTGTGGGCTATGCTGCCTCTTATCTGGCTCTTCCCTAGGGATGATCATCTTCGACTTCATCTCCCAAGGTCTTTCCATTACAGATCTCATTGAGTTCTTAGAATGTAGAATAATAGGGCTGGATGTGACAGGCCTTCAAGTCCAACCCTTCTGCTCCATCAGGAGACTCTATACCAGGGGTCTTCAAACTTGACAGCTTTAAGACTTGTGGACTTCAACTCCCAGAATTCCTCCTCCAGTCATGTTAGCTCAGGAATTCTGGGAGTTGAAGTTCACAAGTCTTAAACTTGCCAAGTTTGAAGACCCTTGTTCTATACCCATGATGGAGAGCCTATGGCACGCGTGCTACAGGTGGCACGCAGAGCCGTTTGTGCCAGCATGCGAGC
Source organism: Pseudonaja textilis (assembly GCF_900518735.1). The sequence goes on along the minus strand of NW_020769330.1, from coordinate 11,034,308 downwards.
TGCAGGCAAACTTACCTCACTGTGCATGTGCATGCCTCACAGCTGACTTTTGGCCAGTTTGAGGCATTTTTCGGCTTCCCAAAGGCTTGAGGAAGGCTTCTGCAGGTTTCTACAAGCTTTGTAAGGCCGAAAACTAGCCCCATTTCGTCACTTCTGGTATTTTCAGAAAAACAGGAAGTGACAAAATGGGGCTAAATTTCAGTCGACAAAGCTTGTAGAAGCCTGCAGAAGCCTTCCTCAAGCCTTTGGGAGGCCGAAAAAGACCTCAAACCACCCCAAAATTGGCTATGCAGCACAGTGCAGGTAAGGGAGAGGCGGGGGTGGGGGTGGGGATTTAGTGCACATGTGTAGGGGATGTGGGGGGGCGCATTGCCTTCTGGGTGCTGGCACACAAGCACAAGCATGCAAGCACACACACAATTTTTGGCACAGGAGCCCAAAAAGGTTAGCCACCACTGTCCTATACCATTCTGGACATAGATGGCTGTCCAGTCTCTCCTTAAAAACCTCCAGTGATGAACCTCTGAAGGGAAGCCATTCCACTGATTAATTGTTCTCGTTGTCTGGAAGTTTCTCTTTAGTCCTAGGTTGGATCACTCATTAACATTCTTGCACTTTTGTTCTTTTTGTTAGAAGTTAGCATTCCATAAAATTCCATTGAAATCCCTGCTCTAAGCAGGAGTTTGAACTCTTTTGACCGCTGTGATGTTTTCCAACTGTGTAATTTTTATACGGAAGCAATGCATCCTGAATACATTTTCTATTCTTCTACCACCTTCTACCACTGCATCTGCTCTGCTGGGGTTTCCTAGCCAGATAGTGCCTTAACACACTCTGTTCTAAAAATAGGCTAAATTTTATTGGGATGAGGTGTATGTATTTGTATATGTGTGTGTGTGTGTGTGTGAGAGAGAGAGAGAGAGAGAGAGAGAGTGTGTGTGTGAGTGCAGTGCAAAGAAGCGGGGAAATGACCTAAATATATAAATGTCAAGAATCAAAAGGAAACAATCACCAGTCACCAGCAACCCCCCACCCTATCCCCATCCCGGAGAATAAATAAGAGGCCGTAACATCCAGTTCTTGCCAGAGACACAAATGATAGACAACTTTGCGCATCATAAATCCACCCTGTTTTATCGTGCTGTAAATCCTGCCTGCGTCCAAGCAGCGTGTGGATATCCGCATTTTGTCCCTATCAGGAAAGCAAAGCCAGATGACAGGATGACAGGAAGTTAGAAAATAGCCGGGTTGATAATGGAGAAAAGGGCTATTAAGAGGAAGAATGGGCTTTGGCGAGGAAATAGGCCTTCATCCCCCAAGCTCGCCCAACTGCCTTTGAAAATCCAGTGAGGAACAAGTAAACAAGATTGAAATGCAGCCTCTACGATATGGAAATCAAATACTTTTCTTTCTTTCTTTCTTTCTTTCTTTCTTTCTTTCTTTCTTTCTTTCTTTCTTTCTTTCTTTCTTTCTTTCTTTCTTCTTTCTTTCTTTCTTTCTTTCTTTCTTTCTTTCTTTCTTTCTTTCTTTCTTTCTTTCTTTCCTTCCTTCCTTCCTTCCTTCCTTCCTTC
>NW_020769330.1:10999677-11032637 GCF_900518735.1 Pseudonaja textilis | reverse complement strand
TTCTTTCTTTCTTTCTTTCCTTTTTTCCTTCTTTCCTTTGTTATTTTTTTCATTTTATTTTATTTTAAATATCTATTTAGAGGCAGTCTTTGACTTACAACAGTCCGTTTAGTGACCATTCAAATGGCATTACAATGGCGTTGGGAAAAAAAAAGTGACTTATGATCATTTTTCACACTTACCACCTTTGGTCACGTGATTCACATCTGGGTGCTCGACAACTGGTTCATACTTACAACCGTTGCAGGGGTCATGGGTTCATCTTTTGTGACCTTCTGACAAGCAAAGTCCATGCGGGAATCCAGATTCACTTAACAACTGTCTGACTAATTCAAGAGCTGCGGGGATTCACTTAACAACCATGTGGGCAAAACTCACTTAAGACATTTCTCACTTAGCTACGTAAATTCTGGGCTCAGTTGTGGTGGTAAGTTGAAGACGGCCTGTATTTATTTAAGATCAATGCTTTACTTCATTCAAATTAATTAGGTAGCATGCTTAAATTATCCTCTTCCCCTCCCCCTTCTTTCTTTTGATTTGCAGTTTATCCTCTGAGCTGATATTTCTGTGTCTTGATTAATTTTATTCTCCCAACATGGAATGGGAGATGATACAGCCTAAGAGATAAGAAGCAACAGGGGCCCTTGGTTCTCTCTGAGCTTGGTTGTTTCCTTGCAGATGCTTCATTACCCAAACTAGGTACCATCATCAGTGACCAGCAATGATGATGTTGTTTAGTTTAGGTTATGAAACATCTGCAAGAAAATAAACCCGTTTAGAGAGTACCAAGGATCAGGGGTGGGATTCAAATTTTTTAACAACTGGTTCTGTGGGCATGGCTTAGTTGTGGGCGTGACTTGGTGATCATGTGACTGAGTAGACGTGGCTTGGTGGTCATGTTATTGGCTGGGCGTGGCCAACTCAATATCACTCACATCGAGGCATGCATCTCCTCGCCTGGCCTCTCATGACTGTGGGGATGCTGCAACAGTCGTACGTGTGAAAAATGGTCATAAATCGATTTTTTCAGTGCCATTGTAACTTTGAATGGTCACTCCACACAAGCAAAGTACCAGCAAAGGAGGGGAAAAAACTCCAGAGAAGTTCCTGAGACAGGAAGTCTAGTCCTGCCAAGAATGTAATAAGGGTTAACAGAGAGGCAGTTTCTGTAAGCAACACCAGAATGTTTCCTTCCTGCCTTCCTTACAGGATTAGGCCAGTAATTTCTTCTAACAACCGGTTCTCCGAACTGCTTAGAATGTTAACAACTGGTTCTAGAGAATAGGTGCAAACTGGTAGAATCCCACCCCTGCCAAAGATCATCATTCAACCATGAGCTACAAATATTCTCCTTTAGAATAGAATAGAACAGAACAGAACAGAACAGAACAGAATAGAATAGAATAGAATTCTTTATTGGCCAAGTGTGATTGCACACAGAAGGAATTTGTCTTGGTGCAAATGCTCTCAGGATACATAAAAGATACATTCATCAAGAATCAAGAATCATCAGGTACAACACTTAATAATAGTCATATTTACAATAAGCAATCAAATCATACTGGGAAACAGTCAATAAAAATCGTTAGGATGCAAGCATCAAGGTTAAAGTCATACAGTCATAAGTGAGAAGAGATGGGTGAAAGGAAGGATGGGAGGATTAATAGTAATAGTAATGCAGACTTAGCAAATAGTTTGACAGTGTTGAGGGAATTATTTGTTTAATTTTTGTTTAGTGCTCAAGAAGCAATACCGTGTTTCTCATATAATAAGGCCGTTTTTTTTTTTTTTTGAGCCCCGAAAAAATGGCTAGGCCGTCTTTTCGGGGGTAGCTTAATTTCCCCCCCCCTTGCATCTTCGGGCGGGCAGGCGGTGATGGCTTGGATGTTGACCTCGGCATTGGTGGGGCACTTCGTATTGGGGTCAACGCAGGCAGCGCCATATCCGAGTGTGCAACAAAAGTACTTCCAAACGGCCATTCCCCCCATTTCGCATGTTTTAATATAGGCCTTAATTTGGGAGGAGGGGCTTAATTTCATTTCATGCCTATAAAACATGCTGGGGCTTCCTATTGGGGGAGGCCGTATTGTTGGAGAAACAGGGTAGATATGAGATGCTCCATTTGGCAGGTTGAAAGGTGAAATGAAGCTGTGAATAGAGGTACCATCTTGAACAAAGCACCTGTTAGAGGATATGAAGTAGGTTAGGGCTGGGCAGATGATAAACCTTGAACTATTGCTGGATTTTAGAACCATTTTTCAGGACATGAGAAAGGAGTTTGGGCTCTCTGTTTTTATTGTGGAACAGATGCTTCCCACCCAATCAAAAACTCCCTACTGTCATCTTCACTGCTGTGTTGGTCCTCAGAGATGAGTGATTGTGAAGGAGATACAACCAAGAAGGCATTCCACTGGAGAACTTGTGGAAACTGGTTTGGACATGGGCCCAACACTAGGATACCATGAATTCTAAGGCCATCTTGGGCATGAAGCCAGCTGTGTGAGTTTGAACCTGTCACTCTCTTGAAGGCCAGAGCCAAAACACTTCAAAAATTCATGCCAGAAAACTTCACAAATGATCCAGACATTTGCTAGGCATCAACACTGACTTGAAGGCACACACAAACATACAGATTGTTCAGTTGGCTTTGTTGGGAAAGCATTAGGTGCAAATAACCAGGAGCATTCATTGAATTCAAAGTGCAGAAGTGTTTATTATGGCTACTTATACACACTGATACACAGAATCTCGTCAACTAATGGTCAAAGTTAAATTAGCACTAGATAAGGATTAACAAAGGGATGCAGTGGCTCAGTGGCTAAGACGCTGAGCTTGTCGATCAGAAAGGTCGGCAGTTCAGCGGTTCGAATCCCTACCACCACGTAATGGAGTGAGGCCCTGTTACTTGTCTCAGCTTCTGCCAACCTGGCAGTTCGAAAGCATGTAAAAATGCAAGTAGAAAAATAGGGACCACTTTGGTGGGAAGGTAACAGCGTTCTGTGAGCCTTCGGCATTTAGTCATGCTGGCCACATGACCACAGAGATGTCTTCGTAGAGCGCTGGCTCTTCGGCTTTGTAACGGAGATGAGCACTGCTCCCTAGAGCCGGAAACGACTAGCACGTATGTGCGAGGGAACCTTTAAGGATTAACAGAATTCATGGGGCTGGATTTGAGTCTCTTGTGGCAATGCAATGACTCTAAACTGATGACATTTTAACTCCGCCTTCCAGCTCAGCTTCTTCTCCTACAGAAAGTGAAGTAAGTACTTTCAACCAGACACGGCACCTTATTTCTACTGGTTGGAGGAACTAACTCTGATAACTTGAATATCTTACAGAAGGCTGAAAAGATCTCTGAAGTACCTATACATCATAAAGCAATATTTACCCAAAGACAAGTGACTCTAAATCTAATAAATCTCTTCTATCAAAATAAATATGAGTTGGGGAGAAAAAAAATCCTCTTATTACCATTTGCTTTTATTACCATATTCTCAGTCATATTCAAACCATTCTACGGCTGCTATTGTCTGTCTCCAAACATTTCTAAACCATTTCAAGGTCATCTCTGATGATCTTCAGTCCTGTTGATTTAAAAAGGTGGATAATGAGATGGAAACAAAAATCCTTCCGTCTATTTCATACACGCACAAAACCCCACCCTCCAAAAAGAAACCAGTAGCAAGGCTGTTTGCATCCCCAATTTTAAAACATTTGGGAGAAAAACTTTGCAATAGGGCTGTGTGATGCTTTATACTTGTTTCAGAAGGAATCTAAAGACGCAGCTGCTTTAATGCAGGGGTGAGCTTCTGGGGGTTAACAGGGGTTCGGGAGGGCCCTTAGCTAAGATTCTGTGCATTTCGGAGAACCCCCAAATCCCACTCCTGGCTGGCCCCGCCCATCCCTCCCTCCCCCTCCCAGGAGTCCCCACGTAGCCTGTTTTGGATGCAGGTAAGTGCAGGCGGTGCATGGAGGCTCAGGGAGGGCAAAAATGGGCTTCCTGGGAGTTCAGGAAGGCTGGAAATGGGCCTGTTTCTGGCTTGGGAGGCTGTTTTCATCCTCCCGGAGGCTCAAGGAAAGCCTCTGGAGCCCAGGGAGGGCAAAAATGCCCCCCATCACTGTGGTGCAGGAGGCCGACTAGGCTGTGCCCACCATGGCCATGCCCACTCAGCAACCAGGCAGAGAACCCTTTCCTAAAATTTTTGAAGCCCACCCTGCTTTAATGATTCACACTCCAACTAACCAACTCCAAACCATAAACTCAGAGACAAGCAATTCCTCAAAGTTCCATTTTATTAGAGTTGTCATATTGGCACATCTGGGAAAACATGAATCTGAGAATTCTGGGTTTTCCCTTCCCAACAGAGAAAGCGAAGATCCATCCCCTGCACCCATCAGTCAATCACATGGCCCACTCAAATCTTCATCCCAACTGGAGACATTCCCCCAGTCACTCCCCTCCAGGTGCAGGGCAACATGTCCTTGACGCTCTGAGAAAGAATGTTGCTGTGTCTAGTCTTCTGCCTGTCAGCGTTCCAGAAAACCTCCATTCCAACAAATAATTCCGAAACAGACATCTTCTCAAAAGTTCTGTTTTATTTGGATAGTAAACTGGCACATCTGGGGAATCCGGGCTTCCTTGCAATAAGTAAAAACTGCAAACCCACCCCCTGTACCCCTCGTCGCATCACATGCCCCATCACCATCCATTCCAACTTGAAATGTCCCCTCACCCAGAATGCTATTTTGTCTAACCACATACACTCCAAGAAATTCCCCCCTCCCATTTTCCCAGGCTCAAGAATGTGGCAATGTGAAAGTGTCTGGTGTCAATATGGCTTCCAAAGCTGACACTACTCCATTATGAAATCCCCCCTCCCAAATTCCCAGGAACTGAATGTGGCAACATCAAAGCTTTCAAATAAAAAATGGCTTCCAAGGCTGACAACAGGTGCTTTGTTCATGCACATGCGTATTTGAAAGCATCGCCTCCAAATCAATGTTCTGACCAAGGCTTCCTGAGACATTAACAAACACACGTTAGTCCCAAAAACCTTCTGTTTTATTTCAATGGTTGTGAACTATAGTCATTCACAGCCCGTAATGATTCACAAACAGTTTGTAAATAATTCCACAGAAGTCTGCCAAAATCCTTCATGATAACTCTGATAAGAATGCACCTTTATCTTTCTTGAAATGCTGCCAATGACTAAATTGCCAATTAGTTGTATAAGACCAAACAGAGCATGAATTCAACACAGAGCTTCAGGTTTCAAACCAACCAGTACGAACAAAGTTGCTTCCTGCAAAGGTTCATGTCCCTTTGCTCCTCCTTTATGTCTTATGGGAGGGCAATCACCTCCAAGCTTTACTCCCGACTCTCCCCTTTTGTCTTAACTTCTCTTGCCTTCTGGCAGCTCTGTGTAGGTGTGCACTGGTAACAGGCTCCCCCTGTTCCTCTGCCTTGCTGCTGTCAGATTCTGGAGGCTCAGAGTCAGCACATAATTCCCAGGTGGTCTTGGCCCCATCTCTGTATCAGACAAGAACCTTCGTCCGAGTCCTCCCCAGACTCCCAGATTGGCCCATGTTCCTCCCTACTGTCCGACTCTGCTGTCAGCTCCTCAGGCTGCCAGCGGACCACAACAATCAAATCCAAAGCATCATAAGAGTTCTGAAATAGACGATAGGCCTGGGAGAACAGTACTTAAAAATTGCCTTTGAGCATTCAGTAGGACCGTTTGATTGATTATAATACATTACATTGCTTCCGCTCAAGACCACAATCTCCCCCAAGCCAGCTCACTATATAAAACATGCAGTCCACGTCAATATGATGACTACATAAATCATAAATGAATGTTAAGCAAATTTCAGCCTAATCAGAAAATTAAGCCATCAATGCAGCATATGTTGTAAAACTAACAAGCTTACAGTTAAAAGCCAAAGAAATGAAATACATTGCAAGGAATAATGTATCTTAACAAAAGCAAAAGAGGTCAGCTGCATTTTTTTTAAAGAGAGGAAACTCCATATGGCACCACCAGAGCCACATAATCCTAGACAACTAGGCAAAAGATGAAATATGACTTTAGAAGGATTTAGGCAAGGCTTTCTCCAGTAGGGATCCACAAGAGGTCAGTGGGGTCCTACAAAAGATTGTGATTGATTAAGCAGGTTTTGAACTTTGCACACTGCGCCAAGTAAGAGCTTATAATGGTGGGAATTTGCACACACACACACACTGCAACTCAGCTTCCGGCCTCCCATTCGGTTGTTGTTTCAAATGTCATAAAGCATAGATTGTGTAGATTACAAATAAATTGCAATGTTTTGTATTGTTTTGCCATTTTTATGCCATGAGAGCTGAAAATTATTTCGAGGGTTCCTCTGGAGTGTAAAGTAGAAGTGGTATTCAGCAGGTTCTGACCAGTTCTGGAGAACCGGTAGTGGAAATTTCGAGTAGTTAGGAGAACCCGCAAATACCATCTCTGACTGGAGATTTTACAGTATCCTTCCCCTGCCACACCCACTAAGCCATGCCCACAGAACCAGTAGCTTAAAAAATTTGAATCCCGCTACTGGTGTAAAGGATGAGAAAGGTTGGTTTAGGTGTCCTTCAATACTATAAGATTTTAAAGTAGAACAGAACGGAACAGAACAGAACAAAATAATAGAGTTGGAAGGACCTTGTAGGTCATCTAGTCCATTGGTGGACCCTAGACCCTACACCATTTCTGACAGATGAAATCCAGTTTCTTCTTGAAAGCCTCCAGTGATGAAGCTGCCACAACTTCCGAGGGCAAAAGCTGTTTCATTGGTTGATTGTTCTCACTGTCAGAAAATGTATCCTTATTTCCAGGTTGAATCTCTCTTTGTCCAGTTTCCATCCATTATTCTTTCTCTGGCCTTCAGTCTCACCACCTCTCGTGGTGGCCATGCCCATCCCCTGGGCTTATTTTCAGGGTAGGGCTTATATTAGGCCTACCCCACAAAAATCAGACTAGGGCTTCTTTTCATGGCGAGACTTCTTTTAGGGGAAACACAGGATTATTTATCCCAGAAAAGAAGCGGCTAACTAAAGTGGAATAAATCTACAAGACATCCAATGAGTCCTGATTGAGCAGAAAAAGATTGTCCTGATTCATGTTCAGTCTTTTCTGACATGCTTCTTACCTCGTCCTGTTTGGAATACTGAAACCAATCAGCAGCTATGGTTGAACTTCAGTTCCTTCACGTTTAGCGTTCCCTTACCTATGTTTTATTTCCTTGACGATGGAATGTTCCATCATTCCAACGGGAGGTGCGAATGTCCCTTTGGCAATTTCCACATGAAATGCTATAGCATTTCATGTGGAAATTGCCAAAGGGACATTCGCACCTCCCGTTGGAATGATGGAACTATACTATTCTTGATTTAATAAGAAGTAATTTTAGGATTAACGCACAGCACGTTGATATTCAGCTATGAATTCCTACTTAATGAATTAAATATCTGGGACCTATGAACTATACGATAATCCTTTATTCCTACAGTTGGCAAACATATCAAACCCAAGAAGATAGTATCTCCATTTAATGAAGTAGTATCTGTTAAATCAGGCGCTGTCTGTTAAATAGAGGGCTTGTCCAGTGGTGGGATTCAAACCTTTTTACTCCTGGTTCTGTGGGCATGGCTTGGTGGGCGTGGCAGGGGAAGGATACCGTTCCCATCCCACTCCAGGGGAAGGATACTGTAAAATCTCCATTCCCTCACCTCACTAACCTGCTTTTCAGCTCCTTTCTCCTGTGCAGGGCAACAAAAGAAGACCCAGCCAATCAGCTGGGACTCAGGAGGCAGAGAATAGATGGGGGTGGGGCTAGTCAGAGGTGGCATTCGCCGGTTCTCCGAACTACTCAAAATTTCCACTACCGGTTCTCCAGAACTGGTCAAAAGCTGCTGAGCTTCATCACTGGAAGCTTTCAAGAAGAGACTGGACTGCCATTTGTCAGAAATGGTGTAGGGTCTCCTGCTTGAGCAGGGGTTAGACTGGATGACCTACAGAGTCCCTTTCAACTCTGTTATTCTGTAAATTCCTTTTTCGACTATTAAATGCATTTGGTTTACCAAATTAGGTGGATGGGCAAGAAAATACACAACAGTAATGAACCTTTATTTATCACAGGGCTTGATATATTGTGAGTCCTGTAAAAGATGGGATGGTAAGAATGAGTTGCTTAGTTGGGCCAACATTGTACTCTATAGAGCTGTAGAGCATGTAAATTAACTCTTAATCAATCTTGGTCTGAATTATGAAAATATATAAGCTTCTTGGACCAAGAAGAGGTTTTACTATTCCTAAGAGAATTATGAAACTACCAGTTTTGATGAATGAGCTGATTAATTTTGAATTTTGGCAGCAACGCTATTCCTGATTGTATCTCTGGTTTGACCAGGGCTGCTTTTGTGTGCCTTAAAAAAACTTATTTTCTAATGTAACTGCTTAATTGAATAATAACTGTAATAAAGTTTGCTATGATCCAAAAGCAGACAAATGCTAAGGTATGAGTACCTTGGGAACCTTATTTTTTAAAAATACAAATAAAGAAAGAAAGGAACAAGCCACTGTGAACACTCTAACAATCTGCCCTAGTAAAACTGTGATCAGTATATAAAACAAATACCTAATTAGATGAGATTTATTTGCCTCTGTCTAGAATAGTTATAGAGAGAATCTTATTTATATGTCTATCATCATCATGGCAATGGTATAGTACCCTCTTACTGGAAATTGGACTTTTTGGGGCTAGAAATTATGGGTTAGATCAGGGGTGGCTAAGACTTGGGGAAAGTGATTGAAGGTAGGGAATTTAAATTAGTCTTGACTAAGCTGTCCCATATATTTAAATGGGTTTCTTCACAGCATCCATAAATCTGGGTCTAATCCACTGTGCAGCAATGAGCACTTTTGTTTTTTGTTCCATAGAGATGTACTTGGACTTTTTCTGCAATCCAGGAACTGCATTCACCGCAGAAGATCGTTACAAAAGTGTGCAAACTCCATTAAACAGTCAAAGCAATATAAAATTAATCAGGGTCGCGAAAGGCATCCAGTCCGGGTATGTTAAACCACAATGTTTCCAAAATATTTATGGTTTTGTAAAGGCCCACTTCGAGGTACGATGGGTCATCAGTTAAAGATGCTGAGCTTGCAGCTGGACAGCCCGGGTTTGAGACCCAAGCACCACACGATGGGGTGAGCTCCTGTTCTTTGCCCCAGCTCCTGCCCCAATAGCAGTTTGAAAGCATGTAAATGTGAGTAGATTAATAGGTACCACTTTGGTGGGAAGGTAACAATGTTCTTGTGATGCATGGCACAGAGGGGACACAGTCAAATGATAGTTCAAACTGCCCCTTTGTTGCTCCAACATTCCCCCAAACACCAGGGGTGGGATTCTACCAGTTCGCACCTATTCACTAGAACCGGATGTTAACATTCTAAGCAGTTCGGGGAACCGGTTGTTAGAAGAAATTACTGGCCTAATCCTGTAAGGAAGGCAGGAAGGAAACATTCTGGTGTTGCTTACAGAAACTGCCTCTCTGTTAACCCTTATTACATTCTTTGCAGGACTAGACTTCCTGTCTCAGGAACTTCTGTAGAGTTTTTTTTTCCCCTCCTTTGCTGGTACTTTGCTTGTGTAGTGACCATTCAAAGTTACAATGGCACTGAAAAAAAGTGACTTATGACCGTGTTTCACACTTAGGACCGTTGCAACATCCCCACAGTCATGAGAGGCCAGGCAAGGAGATGCATGCCTCGATGTGAGTGATATTGAGTTAGCCACGCCCAGCCAATAACATGACCACCAAGCCATGCTCACCAACTTAGCCATGCCCACAGAACCGGTTGTTTAAAAATTTGAATCCCACCCCTGCCGAACAGTCCCACATTTCTGGCAAGTCCCAGAGCAAAGTGATCACACCCACATACACACCTCCAGCAGCCTCTGGCTGCAAATAGTCCAGCACAACACTGTGAGCACAAAGGCCACAAAGCAAGAAAGGCAGCAGAGCAAGGGAATAAGTCAATTAGCCCAGGAAGCAAAGGAACAAGGCAATTAATCCAGGAAGCAAGAAATAAGGCAAGAAGTCCAGGAAACATCCAATGTCGGCACACAACATTCCATGAATTCAGTGTTTGTTCCTGACAAATGCCACAGCATCTCCTTAAGTCTCAGTCTCCAGGTGTGCCTTGTGAAGAGGGGCAAGGTGCTCTCCTCCAAAGTAGTTGGGTCAGCCTATGCTGTTTCTGCCTTCTCTCCACTCTCCGTGCTCGAGGATCAGGAGGGGGTGGTCCTTGCTGATCACCTGAGCTCTGTCTCTCATGTTCACTGCTTAACCTCTTTTAGTCATCCTCTCCCCCTTCCTCCCTGTCTACAAGCCGTCTCAATCCTGAAAGGCCCTGGCCTGACTCGGCCTACTCCTCTCCATATTCCCCCGAAGCCAACGAAGCTGCCCCCTCGATCTCCATCGGCTCCAGTTCCGGCTCGTCTTCCTCCATAGATTCAGGCTCCGATGGGGCCATCAGAGGTAATATTCAGCAGGTTCTGACCAGTTATGGAGAACCGGTAGCGGAAATTTTGAATAGTGTGGAGAACTGGCAAAAACCACTTCTGACTGGCCCTGCCCCCATCTATTCTCTGCCTCCTGAGTCCCAGCTGATCGGCTGGGTCTACTTTTGTTGCCCTGCACAGGAGAACGGAGCTGGAAAGCAGGTTAGTGGGGTGGGGAGGGAATGTGGATTTTGCAATAACCTTCCCCCAGGAGTGGAGAAGGAATGGAGATTTTGCAGTACCCTTCCCCTGCCATGGCCACCAAGCCATGCCACACCCCCAAGCCATGCCCACAGAACCGGTAAAAAATTTTGCATCCCACCTCTGTTCTGTACATCACTGTATATAGTCATGCTGGTCACATGACCATGGAAAATGTCTCTGGATAGTGCTGGTTCCCTCGACCAAGAAACAGAGATGAGCAGAGATGTGCCCTGGAATCAGACAAGACTAGACAGAGAAACCTTTACCTTTCACTAAGACCCCCTTAAAAGGCAGCATGTGATAATATGCTACTGTTTCAGTAAGAAATTGTATTATACATTTTTTTTTGCTGTGCATTGAGAAGGGCCACTGTGCCATGCAGGTTGAGGTGGTGAGTGGCAATTTAAACTTAAGACCTTGGAAATCTGTAATATGGAGGGTTATTATCTTTTTAAAAAGAAGAAGAAAAATCAGGGGCAGGAAGATACAATGTCTGTATTTAGATGGCCCTTAAGAACAGTAGAAATGGCCATCTATAGCCTACAAATAAGAAGATAAAGAGAATAGTAACATTCAAGTGTCTAATATTATTTTGGGGAGGCAGTGGTCAGGAATCATTTAATCCCTGAAGTATCTTATTGGAAGAAATAAAAATGTGAAGAATAGTAAATTATCTGCATAGTAAAGGAAGAAGAAGAACAAGAAGTCATGTATTATTTACTAGCATAGTATGAGCTGTCAGGTCAGTTAAATCAATTATTCACCATTTGTTCAAGTTAGCTTTGTATAAATCTTCATTTTCTCACTCAGCAAATTCCAGATTTACTACAAAGCTCTATGTCATGACCTTAATGGCAACAGGAAGGAAGAAGGGAAGGGAAGGGAAAGAAGGGGAGAGGAGAGAAGGAGGGAGGGAGGGAGGGAGGAAGGGAGGAAGCTTACTGAGCAAACTCACAAGCAACTTTTGAACAATTGTCAGTATCAAAGCACTGTTTGATTTACAGTGCCATTTTTTTCTACATAAAATTTGGAGGAAATATGTATTGTAGTCTAGTCTTGAAGCAAATAAACTCTATTTCAGTTTTCTTTCCAATGTTTGAAGTCCAAGAACAATCCTGTAACGTGATGTAAGTCTGTTATGGTTGCAATATCTTGCATCTAAAGTTAGGAACAATTTTCCACTGAGCAAAGAAAAACGGCTCCTATAGATATTCATAGAATAATAGAGTTGGAAGGGACCTTGGAGGACTTCTAGTCTGACCCGCTTCCCAAGCAGGAGACCCTACATCAGTTCAGACAAGTCTGTTTTTGAAAGCCTCCAGTGATGGAGCATCTACAACTGTTAGGCATTTTCTCCTTAGGTCTAGGTTGCTTCTCTCTTTGGTTGTTTCTTGTCCTGCCTTCTGGGGCTTTGAAGAATAGTTTGAACTCTTCATCTTTGTAAAAGCCCCTCAAATACGGAGCACTGCTATCCTGTCTCCCCGATCCTTCTTTGCATTTGATTAGATATATCCACTTCCTGCAACCGTTCTTCATATGCTTTGGCCTCCAGCCTCCTAACGAAAAAACCTAAAGGTGCACACAGATCATTTGATGAACCCAGAAAATCAATGTCGCTTATATGATTCTCACTGTTTATGCAAATCCGTATAAAAAGAGATATCCTTCATATTTCTCCCCATCATAAGCATGCGATTTGTGTCATGATCATAATATTACACATCAGCTCAGGAACATGACCTGTATCTCCAATACCACCTAACTAGAGCATAATTTTTTCTTTTCTTTTTTGGTTAATTTCCTACGATATTACCTTCATTCCGTCCCTGGACAACAAATGAGACAGATTTAAGTCATCCTTAACTCTATTGTATTAAAATAGCATTTATTCTGTTATTCTCAATCATCCAGGTCATGGTTGTTTTCCCAAAGGCGCTTTTCGAAACAGAGCTGGACTTTTTTCTTACCAAGAAAGTCCAGTTGCCTTTTGGAATAGCAGCTTTGGAGTTCCCTTCCCTTGTTCTGACACCATCAAAGCGTACTCTCAAGGTGTACCAAATTTGTTGGACCTTGTCCTCATCACCATCAAATGCCTGCTATCACTGGCAGAGAGATAAGAGAGCCAGCCAGAGGGATCAACGGTTGATATCATGCCACTCCAGACTTCTGCCGACTCAAGGAAAAAAAAAAATGAAAAGCAGGAAAAGGTCTTGAGTATGAAATAAATAAGTGAGCGGGATTTTAGGGATCTCAAGAGATCTATGTGTAATCACGCATGTTCATTTGACATAGTTGCCGGTCTTCTGGTGCCTTTGAAATGGACCTTAGTTTCCAACAACTTCAACCAAAAAGAGGACAGTTAGAAATTCAACAAAGAATGTATCCCAGCTTTCTGCCACACCCAGATTAAAAAGGGAAAGATAAACGTCTACCCTGTCCAATCATGATCAACTCTAAAGGGTAGTACTCATCTCTGTTTCTTAGCCAAGGGAGCCAGTGTTGTCCTAAGATACTTTTGAGATCATGTGGCCAGCATATCTATATGCTGAGGAGCTTGGAATGCTGTTACCTTCCCACTGGAGTGATACCTATTTATCTACTCATATTTGCATGCTTTTGAACTGGTAGGTGGACAGGAGCTGGAGCAAAGGAAGGAGCTGTCACCCTGTTGCGCGGCACTGGGTCTCGAAACCAGGCTGTCAGCTTTCCAGCTGACAAACTCCGTGTCTTTAACCACCGAGTCATCGCTCACAACCCCACACCCAGATTAAACAATTCTTAACCAATCAAAAAGAAGCTGCAGCTCTTTTCACAAGAACGAACACCTAGCAGTATCCTGGCTCAAAGACAGGCCAATCAGGGACCAGCTATTATGGAATTGTCCACATTGGACCAATTGGAAGTTCACCCACACCAAGAACCAATCGGAAACCTTTGGTCTGAAGAACGTCTTCCAAATGAATCTCTTGGAAGTCTACCTAGACAAGGAACCTATCAGGAACCAGTTTTCTTTGACTCCCATGACCTGGATCAAGTGGAAATTAGCTGGCTAGCTTCAAATATAAGAATCCTGTCAGTTTTTGTTGCTTGTGAACTTCCAAATGGTACACCGTAATGCACTTCACTCTACCTTTGAAGATGCCAGTCACCACCAATGGTGAAAGATCAGGACAACAGAAAATTAGACCATGACTATTGGTCAGTGGTAGGCTGCAACCGGTTTAACAACCGGTTCGGTGAGCACGTGTGTGAGTCTAAGACACTTGCACACAGCGCTGAAAATGGAGCGTTTAGAAGCTCAGCTGCTTACCTTCCAAATCCGCAAGGGTAAGTAGAATAGCAAGGGGTGGGGAATCAGCTGTGCCACGTGATTGAGATGAGCTACAAAGCAGGAAATAAAGGGAAGGGTAGGCGGAAGGAGGGTGGGCAGGGCCAGCTGATCATTGGCACTAACGGTTCGCCTGAACCAGAGGTGGTATTCAGGCAGTTCTGACAGGTTCTGGAGAACCGGTAGCGGAAATTTTGAGTAGTTCAGAGAACCGGCAAATACCAGCTCTGACTGGCCCCGCCCCCATCTATTCTCTGTCTCCCGAGTCCCAGCTGATAGGCTGGGTCTTCTTTTGTTGCCCTGCACAGGAGGGCAGGAGAACAGAGCTGGAAAGCAGGTTAGTGGGGTGGGGAGGGAATGGGGATTTTGCAGTAACCTTCCCCTGCCACACCCACCAAGCTACACCTACCAAGCCATGCCACACCCACCAAGCCACGCCCACAGAACCGGTAGTAAAAGAACCGATCCAAAGTGGCAGCAGCCTACCATTGCCATTGGTTCAGATGCTCATTTGACATACTGCTACTACATTTTTTTTAATTAAAAAAGTATTATATATATATATAAATAAAAGAAGCATGCAACCAAATAAACACGCCCTCCCATGTCCACAACTAATGAAATCCCGTGTAGAAGATTCCAAGGGGCAGATTCTTGTTAAACTGAAAAGCTGCATTTGGGATTTCTACAAGCTCTTCAGCATGATGTACTCGCTACTCAGTAAATTAGATTTCACTGGACTGCATAAGGTTGTGCTAAATAAATAATATGAATTGTAACAGCTGGGGCTACTTGTTTTCCTGGAAGATGACAACTACTATCAAACCCAACAGGGACTCCGCACTACTATAATTAACTAAATGGGAAATAGCAGGAGTCAACATATGGTGTAGCAATCATATTTGGGATTTCTTTGGCCCTCCAATCTTCCAAAGAGAGCTTATTTTAAAAAAAGAAAGAACATTTCTTACTTTCCTCCTTCACCCAACATTTGCACATTCAAGATTTGGCATAAACTCTGCAGCATGTAGACTGTCTGCAAAGCTTTCTTAAAAAAAAAAAAAGAAACATTTATTCTTTTTATTAAGAGATGTCATAAATTAAAGGAAAGCAGGAAAAAAGCAAAGAGTCCACATGTATTTATTTCATTTCTGTGCAACTTTTTCATTCAGAGAATGCCCAGAGTGGCTAATATTAAAAAAAAAAAATACCGACAACAAAATAAATAAATTAACTGAACATCAGAAGCACAATAATGAAAAACCAATGTAAAATTTGCATGTACCAAAACGATTAACCTTTAAAAGGCTTGGCTGAAGAGAAGTGTTTCTAAAGATATATAAAGAGAGAAGTGAAAATAATTCACTTGGGGCTAATATAAAAAGGTAAAAAGTTTCCTTGTCTATTGTGTTTCACTCTAGTGCCATGATGGCGAACTTATGGCACATGTGCCACAGGCATGCGAGCCCCAGTCAAAGTTACCTGCACTGCGCATGTGTGCACCTCCCAGCTGATTTTTGGCCAGTTTGAGGCAGTTTTTGGCTTCCCAGAGGCTTGAGGGAAGCCTCTGCAACCTCGGGAGGCTGAAAAATGGGCCTTCCGGAAATACCAGAAGTGCTCATTTTCAGCCTGCACTTCCACGAAAACGGGCCCATTTTTTGGCCTCCAAAGGCTGCAGAGGCTTCCCTTGAGCCCTCGGGAGGGCAAAAACAGCCTCCCCCAGGCTCCACAGGCCCTCCGGAGGCTGAAAATGAGCACTTCCAGTATTTCTGGAAGGCCTGTGTTTCGGCTTCCCAAGGATGCAGAGGCTTCCCTCGAGCCTCTGGGAGGCTTGAAAAAGGCCTCAAACGAGCCAAAAATCAGCTGGGAGACACGCACATGCATAGTGCAGGTAAGGGGGGGTGTTGCGTGTGCATGTGCAGGGGGCGCAGAGCGCATTGCATTGTGGGTGCCAGCATGTTTTTGGCACACCAGAACAAAAAGGTTTGCCATCACTGCTCTAGAGCATGATGCTCATCTCTGTTTCTTGGCCAAGGGAGCCAGCATTGTCCAAAGACAATTTCCATGGTCATGTGGCCAGCATGGATGGATCAAAGGTGCAGGGAACATTGTTATCTTCCCATCAAAGTGGTACCTATTTTTCTACTTGCATTTTCATGCTTATGGGCAGGAGCTGGAGCAAGGAACGGGAGCTCACTCCGTAGCACAGCAGTCAGGTCTCAAATTCGGGACTATCAGCTTTCTAGAGGATTAACTCAGCGCCTTTAACTGCTGAGCCATTGCTCTTATAGGAGTAGCTAATCAACAGACTTCTGAAAGCAAACTAACCACCTACCCTTTCAATAGGAAAGCAGCTGACATGTCCTGACAAATAGATTATATCCTGTATGAAATGCATAAGTCAGTTGAAACAAAGCAAAAGGACTCATTCATCAAAATAACATTTTGAGGAATAAAATTAGGTGGGGTAAAGAGAGAAACTGAAACAATGCTTTAATTCTTACTATTCGGTGATATGAAAGCAATCAAATTGTTATGCTAAGTTCAATTCTTCGCATTTGTTCTTCACAGCCTAACATTTCTAAAAGAAGGACTATTTGTCATTTGTCATCCTAACAAGGTGGAGACAGTGTGGGGTTAAAGAGCTGCCTGTTTAATATAGATAGTTATTGAGCTCCGAATCGTTTGGTTGGTTACAAATTGTGTGCCGTGTATACCTTTCACTTGGCTTTTCATTTCCTACTTATGACAAATGATGAGTAAGCCTACATTCCTCATATTATTTATACTTTGTGTAACAAACATGTCAAAGCATGTAGGACTAGCAGTTACCTCCTGCAAATGATTGACATCCTTTTTTAAAAAATCCAAAACTTGCACGCAACATACTCTACCTTGTTACATAGTAGTACATCCACTTAGGTGGGAACCATTTCAAGTTTTCTTTTCAAACCACAATTGTTGGTTTTGTTTTGTTTTTGAGAAAGGTGCAGCAGGTTTCAAAATTTATGATCCCTCAGGGGGCATTTTTCTGCACTATTAAAAAAAAATATAGAAAAAAAATGAAATAGTGGAGGCTTTCACATCAAATTCATAAGAGCCAGCTCTCAGTTCACTCCTGGGTGACTCTTGCTGCTTCTATTAATAGCAGTTGATGCCAACAGTATTTCTTCGATGACATATAAGTATAAAAGCACTGTGATCTCCAGAGGGCTAACAATTAGATGAAAAATCAAAATTGTGTACTCTGTCAAGGCTACAAAACAAATTATCCCAGACGGTTTCTTTGATCTGCCTAGAGAAAGCTGGACTATATATATGGAGGTCAAAGGATAATGCACATGTGCAAAGTAGAGACATCTGGATTTAGATTTAATTCAAAAGCAACTTTGCGAATAAAAAGGAGAAAGAGTGATAGATGATACATGCTAAACATTTAGAATTTAAACTTTTGCACATCAACAGACAGTGCTGCAGAGGTGGTATTCAGCAGGTTCTGACCAGTTCTGGAGAACCGGTAGCGGAAATTTTGAGTAGTTTAGAGAACTGGCAAATCCCACCTCTGACTGGCCCCGCCCCCATCTATTCTCTGCCTCCCGAGTCCCAGCTGATTGGCTGGGTCTTCTTTGGTTGCCCTGCACAGGAGAATGGAGCTGGAAAGCAGGTTAGTGGGGTGGGGAGGGAATAGGGATTTTGCAGTAACCTTCCCCTGCCACACCCACCAAACAACCTCACACCCACCAAACCACGCCCACAGAACCAGTAGTAAACATTTTTGAATCCCATCACTGAGAGTGCAGTAAGGCCATCGGGTTGAGACAAGGATTGATCAGGTGTTTCTGAAATGCAAGTTTAATTAAAACTTGCTTAACGGAATAACAGAGATGGAAGCAGGGGTGGGATGCTACCAGTTCTGCCCGGCTCTATAGAACTGGTAGCTCTGAAGAGCAGCAGACAACGAACCGGTTCTGTGTTTGGTACTGTTTGGCCTACCCGCCTGCCCGGGCTCTTATCTGTCCTTTGTTTCCTGATTTTTCAATATTAGCTGCTTTGCACGGCACAGCTGAGGTTGAAAAAGCAGGATAAAAGAGGCTTTTCCAACACTGCGCACCTGCACGCAGAGTTTTTCAGCTGTCCAGGCGGCGCAGCTTAAGGCTCATTTACAAGCATGCGCAGCTCATGTCTCAAGCATGCGCGCGCAAAACATAATCACCGAACCGGTAATAACACCGGTTGAATCCCACTCCTAGCTGGAAGGGACCTCAGAGGTCTTCTAGTCCAACCCTTACTGAGGCAGAAAATCCTATATCATCTCAGACAAAAGATTGGTTGTCAAATCTTTTCTTAAAAACTTCCAGTGATGGAGCACCCACAACTTCTTAAGGCAAGCCATTCCATTGCTTTTTTATCCACTTTCAGATGCTTGATACAGTTAATATTAATTACTCCCAATATATTTTAATTTTTCTGCTTCTAATACATTTACAGTTCGGATTTTGCAACAACCTTTGGAGATGAACGGTAGCAGGAATTGGGTTTGTCTAGTTTAATGAAAATGTCTAGGAGAGACATGATAGCAGTCTTCCAATATTTGAGGGGCTGCCACAGACAGGAAGGGGTCAAGCTATTCTCCAAAGCACTTGAATGCCAGACAAGGAATAACGGATGGAAAGTGAACAAGGAGAGATATAACCTGGAAACAAGGAGAAACTTTCTGCACGTGAGTGCAGGACTGCTCGCAGGAAAGAACAGCTGCAGCAGTACTGGTGGCTCGGGAGTAAGGCTGCAAGCTAATGGCCCCTCCTTCAAGAAGATAAAAGCCAGCTGTGAAGTGAAAATATTCCTGCAAAACATTCTTTGCAGGAAGCAAAGACATTTTGAAACTCAGCCTTGTGGACATTACAGTATCTTAATTTGGTATTTGAAGACTCTTGTGTTGTGAAATATTTCTTATCTGTGATTCTTGGCAGCCTCGCACAGTTTTGGCAAGGTTTGTGCTTATCAAAGTTAAATTAGTTTGCAGCAGCCTTTTAACCGGGGATTTGTAAGCCTTGTTAAAAAGTTTCTGTGCCCTTTAATTATTGTTTGTCTTATTGGAAAAGGGTTTGGGTCAGAATACCATGCCCCCTGGCCACACCCAACCCAGCCCCCACAAGGTCAAACACAACCCTGATGCAACCCTCAATGAAATCAAGTTTGACACCCCTGCCATAGGTAGTCTAGAAAGATGTGGTGATCAATGATATTAAAAGAGAGACAGATCGAGGAGACCTAGTGTGATCTTACCACCCCAATCCTAGCTCTGTCACAGATCATCAACAGGCATGATCTATGCTGTCCAAGCATGAAACCTATCGGAATAATCCAGAAGAAGCTGCAGCACCATCACTTCTGAAGAAAGCACCAAAATTGTCCAGAAATGCTGGGTCCAGTAACAGCATCTTAAGAAGGTCATTAATAAGGGAACAAGTAGTCAAGAAAAATGTTACAGATAAGCACTTAGTATAGCAGTCCCAAGAACCTTGGAATAGATATTCAAATGTTGCAATGGATCCATACCAGTGGTGGGTTTCAATTTTTTTTACTACTGATTCTGTGGGTGTGGCTTGGTGGGCGTGGCAGGGGAAGGATACTGCAAAATCTCCAGTCAGAGTTGGTATTTGCCGGTTCTCCGAACTACTCAACATTTCTGCTACCAATTCTCCAGAACTGGTCAGAACTTGCTGAATACCATCTCTGGTCCATACCTACAAAGATCAGAATTGTACAAGCCATGGTATCCTCTGTGACACTCTCTGGAAGTGAAATGTAGACTTTAAAAAAGCAACATAGGAAGAGTATTGGTGGCTTTGAACTTCATTGTTGGAGGAGACTTCATGAACAACCAAGAAAACAAAGTGATGAATCATTAAAGAAATCAACTCAGAGGAACAATCTGCGTCCAGCAATCTGAGTCCTCATTTTACCAACCTCGGAAGGATGGAAAGCTGAGTCAACCTTGAGTCGGTGAGAATCAAACTGCTGGCAGTTGGCACAATTAGCCTGCAATACTGCCTTCTAACCACTGCACCACCACATCTCTTGCCTCCTTTGAATGCATTATATGAAGACCCCGTTCTTTGGAGAAGGGTCTAATGCTGGGGAAAAGAGAAGGAAAGAGAAGTTGACCAGCAGCAAAGTTATGGATTCGGGTACAATGGCAATGAATGCAGAACAGAAGCAAATAACAGGGGGGACCTTAGAGGTCATCTCCTCCCATCTATTGGGAGACTTGAAAGAAGATGTTAGGTTTATATCATCCTGGAGAAAATTTGTGTGATTGCTAAGAGTTGATAACTACGTAATCGGTCAGTTGATCAATGAGAAGAAATATGAGATGAGAATTATTCAGATCCTTCTTGAAGGCAGAACTTCACCAGAGAAGGACCCTCAGGTGAACTTCCTAATGCTTCATTACAATTATTTGTTTTTCTAAGGGCCAGCTTCATGTTCTGACCTTGTGTTAACACACAAATGTATTCAATAAAAAAAAATGAGTGAAGCAGCAAGAACACGCACAGCTATACACTTGCTTTGGAATGTGAACTGAGCCCTTTGAAATGTGTGCAGCTGCATTCCGTATGCATGATATTTATTTTAACCCTGTTCTTTGTAGCATTTGGAAAACATCAATGCCTGCTTCTTTCGGTTTTTCCTGCAAAAGATTTTTTTTTCCCCCAGCTTTATAGAAAGAAGAAGAAAAAAAATACACGGGGCAATATGAAATCTGTCAAAGCAACTTTTTTTTCAGCAAATTTAAAGCAACATCCTTGGGGCAATACAAGGAAAGAAAGAACCATGTTGGAGTGGGGAAAAAAAATAGCAGCAGAAATATTATCATAATTGCTGGGTGGAACTCATAGTTGCAACAGCTATTCTATACATATGAAATGTGATCTGCGAGTGTATTTTATAACATTCATGATTCTTAAAGAAAAGGGAGAGGGAAATTTAAGAGCAATTATCTTTTCATTTCATGATGATATTCAAGCTGCAGTGTGACAAATCACTTTCCCTTCCATGGGGCATGTCTGTACAAAGCTGATGAATGTATTCCACATATTTTTCACCAGCTGATGATTCTTAAGGATGGACCCCATTAGCAAAAATAAATAAAATAAGGCTTGTGGAGGCTTTCGCTGTTCTAAGTTTAGGAACTTGGTTCCACAAGCATCATCTGGGAGGTTCTACGGCTGGATTCCTGTGCGTGCCACAACACTCTGTGCATTGGAGACAATTACGAAGTGTGCTCCTTTTAACACCGTGGTAGCACAAAGTTGACCGTGCAAAGTGGTGCTCAGTGATCCGAAAAGCAGCCCCTGCACTTGTGGGAATAGGCTAAGAAGAAGAAGAAGATGTGAATTCCAGTTCTGTATTAGGCATGAGCTGGCTGGGTGGCTTTGGGCCAAACAGCAGGTGACTGTGAGTTCTGGATCTGTCTTGGGGCCAAAGAGCAGATGCCTGTGAGTTCCAGATCTGTTTTAGGAATGAAAGCCAGCTGGGTGACTTTGGGCCAAACAGCAGGTGCCTGTGAGTTCTAGATCTGTTTTAGGCATGAAAGCCAGCTGGGTGACTTTGGGCCAAACAGCAGGTGACTGTCAGTTCTAGATCTGTTTTAGGAATGAAAGCCAGCTGGGTGACTTTGGGCCAAACAGCAGGTGACTGTGAGTTCTAGAACTGTTTTAGGCATGAAATCCAGCTGGGTGACTTTGGGCCAAACAGCAGGTGACTGAGTTCCAGATCTGTTTTAGGCATGAAATCCAGCTGGGTGACTTTGGGCCGATCATCAGGAAATAATGAATTCTAGTCTCACCTTAGGCATGAAAGCTAAGTGACTTTGGGGAAGTTGCTCTTTTTCAACCTGAGCCATCACACAGGGTAGTTGGTGCAGGGAAAATAGGAGGAGGGAGGAGTGTTAGGTATGTTTGCCTCCCTGAGTTATTTATAACAATAATATAGGTGGACTATAAAATAAATGAATCTGTCAACACAATCTGGCAATCTGGATTTAGGAAAGTATATAACAGAATAATAGAATAACAGAGTTGGAAAAGTCCTTGGAGTCTTCTAGTAGAACTCGCCTTAAAATCTCCCCTGTTGGAGCGCTCACAACTTTTGAAGGCAAGCCATTCCACTGATGAATTGTTCTCACTGTTAGGAAATTTTTCCTTAATTCTAGGTTGGATCTCTCCTTGATTAGTTTCCATCTGTTGCTTTCTGTCCTGCCCTCAGATGCTTTGGAGAATAGGTTGACCCCGCTCTTCCTGTGGCGACCCCTCAAATACTGGAACACTGCTAGAATGTCACCCTAATCCTTCTTTTCATAAGACTAAACATACCCAATTCCTCCAACCATTCTTTAAATGTTTTAACCTCCAATCTCCTAATCATCTTTGTTGTTCTTCTCTGCACTCTTTCTAGAATCTCAACACCTTTTTTATATTGTGGCCACTGAAACTGGATGCAATGTTCCAAGAGTGGTCTTACCAAGCCATTATAAAGTGTTATTAACACTGCACAAGATCTTGATTCTGTTCCTCTGTTAATGCAGTTTAGGATTGGATGGCTTTTTGGACAGCTGCAGTATATGGCTGGCTCAAATGATGATCCATCAGGATTCCAGGATCCCTCTTGCAGTAATTACTATTGAGCCATGTACCACCTATTCTATATCTGTGCATTTGGTTTTTCTTGCCTAAAAGTAGACTTCTTGCTTTTCTCATCGTGGTGTTCAAGATCCTTCTCTTTCTTGAGCCTATCTTCTGAAGTGTTGGCTATTCCTGCCAACTATCTAACATTATTAACTTATTATATTGAGGGAATGGTGCAGGGGTCTAGAGCAAGGCTCTCCAACCTTGGCAACTTTAAGCCTGGAAGACTTCAATTCCCAGAATCCCCCCAGCCATCTTTGCTTTGCTGGCTGGGGAATTCTGGGAGTTGAAGTCCTCTAGGTTTAAAGTTTCCAAGGTTAGAGACCCCTGGTCTAGACATGGAGCTCTCATCTCACAATTAGGAAGCTGTGAGTTTGATCCTAGGTAGAGGTAGATATCTCTCTCTCTGGGCCTGTTGAGATTATATTTGCTGAATATAACTCTGCATTGGCAACAGGAAAGGCATCCAGCCAGTAAACACTCAACTACATTCCGTTGCCCAGATTCCAACCTGCAAAGGATTAAAAGACATGTCAGAATTCCATTCAATTGACTTGAAGTTTCTCAGAATTCTGCATGAGCATTGTAGATACGAAGATAATTTGCCTTCAGATTTCTTAAGCATGAACAGTTGGAAAAGGAGTAACTTGCTTTTCACTAAAACAGTTGGAAAAGGAGTAACTTGCTATTCACTAAAACAGTTGGGAAAGGAGTAACTTGCTTTTTACTAAAGCAGTAGCATGTAGATTGAAGATATATAGATTTTTCCCCTGGGTTCTATAGAGATTCTAAGTTGTACAATACAATGATCCTTCTCTTAACCTCCTTTTCCATTTCCCCCGTGCCAGTTGGCATTGGCAAACTTAATTATGGGTTGGATCTAGGCTAGACTACACCCACTGAAATTAATGGAAGAGAGGTCTGATTCATTTCAGTAAATCAGTTGTGAGCATGACTAATTCTGAATTCAACTCATAAATTGGCTTCTCACCACCTGCTATGCTAGGATTATGTAGATGGAGGATCAGCATGTTGTGAGAAAGTCGGACATTGTCTTAGTATATTGTGTGAACTAAGTCATCCCGGCAAGGCTTTGTTTATTTTTGGCTTAACCAGTTCTACGAATCCCAGAACGACGCTTTTTAAATTTAAGTTTAAATGTGTTTTGTGAACTCAGATTTTTGTCAGTAGAGGATTATTCTTTTTCAGTTGCGACTGATTAGATATGTTTCTTATTTTGGGGTGATGAGGTTCATTGTAAAAACAACAACAGCAGCCACAAAAATAAACAAGTGTAACCATGGTAAAAGTGTGTGGATTTCTTAAAAATTTCCTGGAGACTTTGTCCAAAGTAGCAACGTGCTTATTTGGGGGTCAGTGTAAATTAAAATAAGTCCATCATTATTCAAGAACTGTGTTCTTCTTGGTCACTGCTAGAATAAATCAACCTTGGAAATTAAGAAATTAGACTATTTCATTAAATCTACAGAGTTTGGCTTTGAGTCTGGGTTCAGTGGTCACACAAATGTTTGTGTTGTTAGGTGACAAAGATAGCTCTGGAATCACAGGCAACATGTCTTAAAGATTAGCTGCCACAGGGCAATGATGGAAGAGAGATTTTAGTTTGAGGGCTTTTTAATCCCACAAGGGTTAGGGTTAGGTTAGGGTTAGCGGGACTAAATAGTGGACTAGATAGATCTTTGCCTGAGTCTAGCTCTTCCGGTGTTATTACATCAGAAGTTTGCATCAGAATCTTAATTAGATTTCTGTTGGTTGAGGAGATCACCAGGGAATGGAAAAGTAGCTTCACCAGCAGGCAATCGTCCAAAATCTCTCCCAGGTTTGGAATCCCGCTTTGGCAATCTCTACATTTTTTTTTACTTCTTGTAGTGCAGACAGTGATCCTCCTTGTCAACCAGCTTATTTCCTGACTTACATTTCCACCACCCAAAAAAACATCTCAACCTAGAAAATGGCTTTGAGAAGTAAATTGGTCTTTTGCATAATTGAGAGGAAAGCGGCAGAGGAGTATGGAAAGGGTTCCACCCATATCCGTATGTATTTTCCCAGGGCCTGATGGCAATGCTAATACTGCCATCGCATGGCTACAAGATGCAAGGACACCACAGAAGAAGGAAGAACTTTTCAGTAGGTGAAAGTTCAGCCCTGAATAGCTCAGGGGCAAATGAATCCAAGCTGATGGAAAAATCACAGGAGGGGAAAATTACTCTAAAACCATCAGGTTAATTGAAGTGTATCTGACTTTTTTCTTGAGATCAAATGAGATTGGGAGTTGCGTGGGAAAGGCCAGAGAAGATGGACAAACCTGGGAGAACTCAACAAACCAACCAAACTGAAGCCAGCTATCAGGAAATGCCAAATCTGCCAGTCCTAGCTCTCAGTCTAAGTGAATGTTGTGTACATTCAGTGCCAAGAGGAATTCCGGGGCATGGAATGGAGATAAACTGGAAAGAATTGTGTTTGTCAATATTTGGTAGTTGGCTAGGTCTGTTTCTCCAGTTATGCCCATGTGATATGATTGGCTCATGATTATGTTCTTTCCAGACTCAAAGAACTGCCGGCCATGGCGGAAGTTGGTATTGATGTTTGTCCATTTCAATTTTCAAAGCACAAATGAGAATGTAACTTGCACAAGTTTTCCTCCATTTTTGATATCGTGATGCACAAGTTATTGCCTTCAGGGTTGTTTCTTGATTCTTTTTATTAAAGTGACTTCCTGAGTCATTTTATATATGTAAGAATTTGGGGGAATTTTCAAGATGTAGAGAGGATTGTACTATGGACACTGCTCATCGTTCTCTTTACTACAAAGATTGTGTGCAAAAATTTAAAAGAACCACAACTCAGGGGGGAAAGTTAGTTCCTCGTCCACTTTCTGATATTTCAGTTTCCTCACTGTAAAATATACTTGCATACAGATCAGTGGTGGGATTCAAATTTTTTTTACTACCAGTTCTGTGGACATGGCTTGATGGGAGTGGCGTGGTGTGGCTTGGGGGTGTGGCTTGGGGGCATGGCAGGGGAAGGATACTGCAAAATGCCCGTTCCCTCCCCACCCCACTAACCTGCTTTCCAGCTCCTTTCTCCTGTGCAGGGCAACAAAAGAAGACCCAGCTGATCAGCTGGGACTCGGGAAGCTGAGAATAGATGGGGGCTGGGCCAGTCAGAGGTGGGATTTGCCGGTTCTCCAAACTACTCAAAATTTCCACTAGCAGTTCTCCAGAATTGGTCAGAACCTGCTGAAGACCACCTCTGATACAGATGCATTAGATGTAGACTTTCTCAACTACAACTTCAAATTGTACATGCTTATTGGGATTTCTTACTGATTCTTGCAGCCAGTGGGAAATCTAGGAGTAATGATTTGACAGTCCTGCGTAATGCTGGTATAACTTGATAATTTTATGAGTACTGATAAATCACTTTGTTTGTTTGTAAAAATTTATTATTTGCCCACACAGTAATTCTGGGAGGCTTGCAATATTAAAAACAAAATTGTATAATTTATAAAATATAAATATTATACAATATTACAATATTATAAATACTATGATGAACTTTGGTTCTTGAATAGTACCCTTTTGTCTTTCTGCACACCATCAATCATAACACAGCATCACGTAGGACTTTGCTAAAAATCTATGTCTTCATATTTGTCTTTGTGATTCCCTTTGGGAAGCACTTGGTTTCCTTTGAAGACCCAACGATGTTTAGTAGTAGATGACAGAAATCCTTTAATAGAATGTTTTTCAACCTCAGAAGCTTTAAGCTGTGTGGACTTTAACTCCCTGAATCTCCAGTGTTCCTCAACTATAGAAACTTTAAGCTGTCTGGACTTCAGCTCCCAGAGTCCCCAGGGTTTAACCTCAGAACCTTTAAAGCAGTGGTCTCCAACCTTGGCAACTTTAAAGACATGTGGACTTCAA
Organism: Pseudonaja textilis; assembly: GCF_900518735.1. The sequence goes on along the minus strand of NW_020769330.1, from coordinate 11,005,878 downwards.
CTCCCAGAGCTTTGCTGGTTGAGGAACTCTGGGAGTTGAAGTCCACAAGTCTTAAAGTTGCCAAGGTTGGAGACCCCTGCTTTAAGCTGTGTGGGTTTCAACTCCTAGAATCCTAGTGTTCCTCAACTACAGAAACTTTAAGCTGTGTGGACTTCAACATTTTTGAATTATAAGCCATCCAGAGTCATTGACTGAGATGGGCTGTTAGAGTGAGTGAGTGAGTGAATTAATGAATGAAAGAATGAATCAATCAATCAATCCCCATAATTACTGGATGGGAAGTTCTGGGAGTTGATGTCCACACAGCTTAAATTTGCTAAGGCTGAGAAACACTGTTCTAGCAGGCCTCTTATGTTATCTTCTCTACTGTTTCCCAGTGCCTGAAAAACCAGCCTTTGGGAGTTCCAGCACAGTATTCTCTGAGAACAATTCTCCACAATTAGGACATCCACAGAAAACAGCAAAGATAGCTTGAAGGGACTTCCCAAAATCAACAACAATTAGAAAACTAAAAAATGTTACTTGACAAACGTGAATGAAACTGGATAAACAAGTCTGACTTACCTTTGCTTATTTTGGCACACTGTCCTGGCCATTAGAACTGTTGTGTCTACCATGTTCTCCCCTCCTCCTGCAGGAGAAAGATAGTAGTAAATTCTACCCCATATCCTCCTTTTACCTACTTCTGGCTCCCAACCAGATAAAAGCATAAACAGTTCCCTTCAAATTTATCCCAGGGCTTTTGATTTGTGTTTCCACAAGCAACATAATCTTAATGGAGGCTCTTCCTAAGATATCCTGACACACCAGATGCCTAAGCAATAAAGACTCTGGTTTGCTAATTACCTCCTTGGCTGGGTCCTTGATGTCACGATGTGGACTCTGGACAGTTACAACAATGAAGCTCCGTCACAAGCGCATTGTCGAAGGACAGGCAGAGCCTGGGGACAGAATCAAGAGAGGAATCAGCCTGGAATCATTACGTTCCCACAAGCAATCGAAGTCCAACCCATCTTAAATTCAAATAGAGATTCTCAGTCATCCAGGTCATGGTTTTCCCAAAGGCGCTTTTTCAAAAGGCAACTAGTCCAGTTGTCCATTTGAATTCCATTAACTCTAATCTAGCAATAACTTGTCACTGTCTTCTTCTTCCATAATATATATTTTTTCATTTCCCAGTTTAGGATCAACAGTCTTTGCCTTTCCCAACAATCTCCCATCAAAGTGCTTACTAGCTATTGCTACCAGTAATTAACATATACAGAGAACCACATTGAAAGACAGTTTGATGTCATGGTTAAAGGCACAGGCTTAGAACTCCAGGAGGCCAGGCGTCCTAGCTCTGCCTTAGGCACAAAGCCAGATACATGGCTTTGGGCCATTCCCTATTTCTCAGCCTTGGAAGACCACAAAGCCAAACACTTCTTAAAATTATTAAGATAATAATAATAACAACAACAACAACAACAATTGGCGGTGTCAAAATCACCATTGGTCAGCTGCAGAAGGCCACCTTACTGGGATCTGCTCACATAATCCACTGATACATCACGCAGTCCTAAACGCTTGAGAAGTGTTCAACTAGTGAAACCCATCATAGTTATCTCATTTGCTGTGTACACTGTTTTTTTGTGTATAATAGTAATAATAATAACAACAACAACTAGTGCTGCTGCTGCTGCTGCTGCTGCTGCTGCTGCTGCTGTGGGACTTCCAAATACAGACTGACAAAGTTTTGGAACACAATACCCCGGATATCACGATTGTGGAGAAGAAAAAAGTGTGGATAGTCGACATTGTCATACCTGGTGACAGCAGAATCGATGAGAAACAACTTGAAAAAGTCACCAGATATCAAGACTTGAGAATTGAACTGCAGAGACTCTGGCATAAACCAGTGCAGGTGGTTCCAGTGGTACTCGGCACACTGGGTGCTGTACTAAAGACCTAGGCAAGCACTTGAAAACAATTGGCGCTGACAAAATCACCATTGGTCAGATGCAGAAGGCCACCTTACTGGGATCTGCTTGCATAATCCGCTGATACATCACGCAGTCCTAAACGCTTGGGAATTGTTCAACTAATGATTTTTAATACGAAACCCAGCATAGTTATCTCGTTTGCTGTGTTTGCTGTGTTCTCGTTTTTGTGCCAAATAATAATAACAACCAGCCTTAAAGGCTGTGAATCTCACTAAAGATTAAACAACAACAACAACAACAATTGGCAGTGACAAAATCACCATTGGTCAGCTGCAGAAGGCCACCTTACTGGGATCTGCTCACATAATCCACCGATACATCACGCAGTCCTAAACGCTTGGGAAGTGTTCGACTAGTGAAACCCAGCATAGTTATTTCGATTGCTGTGTACACTGTCATTTTTGTGTAGTATAATAACAGTAACAGTAACAATAACAATAACAGCAATAACAACAATACTTCTTTATTGTTGTTGTACTTTTATACACAGTATACACATACAACAAAATTTACATAGAACCCGGAGACCAGACCCAACACACACACACATGACAATCCCCAAACACACACCCACTCACCAAATTCCCCAACCCCTAAAAACATACAAGCATCCAGACAACAGATCAAGTAATCCTGTCCAACAGCTCACTGATGGTGGTCCTTAAGTTCATTGTTAAGTGCAATTACAGCTTTAATTATAACTTTTTTACTTTCCAGGTAGTAAATATCTAGTATTCCTGCCTGTCTATTCTCCCCACAAGAACCCTGTGAGATGGGTTGGGCTGAGATAGAGTGACTGGTCTACAATCATCCACTGGATTTTGTACCTAAAACAGGACTAGACATCATAGTCTCCTGGTGAGTGGTCCAAAGTCATCCAGCCAGCTTTCGTGCCTAAGGCAGGACTCGAACTTACAACCGGTCTCCTAGTTTGTAAGCCAGCATCTTCACCACTAGACCAAACTTTTGAGAAGACAGCAGAGATTAGGCTGAGCAGTGATCAGATGTCCAAACTAACTTGAAGGTACAACACCTCCCCCTGACAATTCACATTCACGTAATAAAGTAAGGATATAAATATATGAATTTGGTATAAGGAAGAGCACATTGTAAATTGAATTCATAGGAGTTCCCTACCATTCAGAAAAATTCCCTCTAAGCAAGGATGTCCTGCCAACTTCTGCCTCCAATCCTGAAGCAAACAAGAAATTTCCAAGATAGGCTTATTTGCCTCATCCAGGGAGGTATAATATTCTGCCTTTTTAATATTTCCTAAAATATTTCATTCTTCTAGAAAGGGGGGGGGGTGCTAACTTTTTTCACCTGCAATGGTTCCCCTGCCAGCCATCCCCCCCCCCAAAATACTCTTCAGTTTTCACATGGATATGATGGGGAAGAGCAGGCCTTCTGGACTGAACTTTGAAAAACACAAAACAAACAAATATGCCCTGAACTTTTGAAGACCTTCTCTCTGCCCTAGTGTGAATCATTCATGAGCGGTCTGAAAGAAGGTGAGGACAGGTGTTAAATATTTGACTTCCTTTCTTTTTTGTCTTCCTGTTTCTCTGCCCCAAGGGAGGCGAAGTTTATTCATTTGTTCCTTGCCACTGACAGGTTCTCAAGAGGCCTTAAATGCTTAAGTAATAGCGGAGTCCAAGAATGCCCACGTGTTTATTGATCAGCAAGGCAACAAAAAAGGCTAAGAGGCAAACTTTTGGCAGTTAAACATGATGGGAATTTTTCCCCTGTCAGATACATTGACATATGTCCCCAACAATGACTCGCAAGGTCAATACGCCAACGGATCGCAGCCACTGATCAAATTCCAAGAGGCCATGCATAAATTACAGCCAAAATATATGGAAGTGGGGCATTTAGAGAAACCAGAACATTTTTTTCTTTTCTTTTTTAAAAAAAGACAGCGTTATTAAGTGATTGATTATAAGTCAAGTGAAATGTGCCATTTAGCCTCTGTGGGTGTCCTAGGAGGTTGACAGGAGGGCGAGTTCATGGTTTGGAGTGGGGGGTAGGATGCAGAAAAGTGAGTGTTGAACTTTTAAAGATCCCTTCTGGGCTGAACTCAGCTGAAATGAAGGATTTTAAAGTAAGTTGTGTTTCAGAGAAAGGCAAATTCTCCTCCTTCTCCAATTCATTTTATAGCTACAGGTTTGATGCCCTTTGTCTGAATGCTTTCAACGAGCCCAATTTTTATTTGTTTGTGTTTATCCGACCTTTATTATTTTTACAAATCACTCCAGGCAGTGAATATAGCCCACTTACCTTCCTCTTCCTATTTTCCCCACAACAACAATCCTGTGAGGTGAGAGAGGGAGATGGAGAAGGAGAGAGAGGGAGAGAGAGAGGGAGAGAGACTGGCCTAGGGCCACCCAGCTGAATTTCATGGCTAAGGCAGGACTAGAACTCACCATCTCCTGATGATTGGCCCAAAATCACCCAGTTGGCATTCATGGTTAAAGTGGAATTTGAACTCACGGCCTCTTGCTTTGTAGCCCAGTGCCTTAGCCATTAGACCAAACTGGCATACAAGTCCTTCCAACTGCAATCCAATGGACACTTCCTTGGGAGTAAATCCCATTCAATTTAATGGAACTTATTTCGGCATGGACTTGTATAGGATTGCAAGGTTCCAGTGAGATATGCACAATGTTTCCATCCTGCATTTTTATCCAAACAGATTTAGGAGGCAGGTGAGTCACTAGGAGTTAGGTTTCTTTTCTTAATGAAATGCTGTCATTTTCTGTGGTGTTTTTAATTTGTTAGCTTTGAATTTCCTTATCCTAGCTAGCTGCTGGGAATGAATGAAGGAGGCAGGCAGGAAGTAAAGAAATAATAGGCGGGCCAAACCCCAATGTTGAGGATAACCAGGGGTGCCACTTTCTTGAATGCCATTGAAACATAGATTTCTACTGATATAAATGGGACGGCAACACGACAGTTCAAACTCCAGGTTTAGTGGATGAGATACGAATGCATTCACACTTAAAGTAGACCTTTAGATAGGTACATAAGACTTAGCTCCTATCCCTATTCCTATTCCTACTCTACTCTACTCTACTCTACTCTGCTCTACTCTACTCTACTCTACTCTACCCTACCCTACCCTACCCTACCCTACCCTACCCTACTCTATTATTCTATTCTATATTCTTCTTCTTCTTACATATCAAGAAGATGCCCAAATCTCTAACAAACTGTCAGGAGTGCCTTAATAATGAGATCAGAGATACCCCAAAGATAGCCAGTTCTACAATACCTCATGCTAACCTCTGTGTAGAAACTTCCTACAAACAACATCAACTTCAAGTTTTTATCAAAACCTGGCACCAGGACTTCATGGTCCTGCTATGGGCAGGAGACTACAAGACCCACCTTGATTGTCTTGCACAGGATTCTGGGATGGGAATCTCACACAAAAAGAATAACAGAAGAGTTAGAAGGCACCTTGGAGGTCTTCTAGCCCACCTTCCCCTTGAAGCTACCTGAAAATGTGTCTCCTTTGTTCAGCAAGCAAGAATGGAAAATGAGCAGGTAGCTCAGAATGAGCTCTAGAATTTTCTTAATGTGAAGGATATCTCAAAGTATGTCACTAACTCCTATTGCTACTGCATTGTTTGGCTTGGTCATAAGTTACAAAGTTCACACAAGCATTCCCTTCTGTCAGAACAAGTCAAACCATTTGCCTTTCCTGATCTCTCCTAAATGCCAAACACAATTTGCTTATATTTGCATAGAATTTTTTTCCCACTTGCTGTTTGAATGACTTCAAGCAATGATCCACCGTTCTCTATAACCTTAAAGAACAGGCATAGTTTTGGGCAAGATGTACTGAAAGATTACAGCCAGCCTATTTGTTTTAGTTATCTGCCTTTAAAAAATGAAAAGAAATCCATCACAGCCCTTGCTTTGCTGACAGAAAAGTATCTGAAATGGATGTGTGAATCACAGCTGACATGAAGGATGTTTTTCAAATTTGCAAACTGAAGTTGCAAACCAGATGCCTCAAGACAACAGGAAGAATGACCGTTCTTGTTCAAGCTGGTCACTCTTCTATTGCAGTCCCTCCAGGTGATTTCTCACCCCACCTGAGCCTTGCAGGTACCCATATAAAGGTAAAGTCAGCCTGGAGGGAATGAAAGAAATGGAGGAATTGGGAAAGAAAGAAAGAAAGAAAGAAAGAAAGAAAGAAAGAAAGAAAGAA
>NW_020769330.1:10970961-10999667 GCF_900518735.1 Pseudonaja textilis | reverse complement strand
AGAAAGAAAGAAAGAAAGAAAGAAAGAAAGAAAGAAAGAAAGAAAGATGTGGACTTAAACTCCCAGAATTCCCCCAGCCAGCATGTGGACTTGAAATCCACATATATTAAAGAAGCCAAAGTCAAGAGACATTCTCTAAACCCTTTAGGTAACCAACAGAACCTCCCACAACACTGTTGAAATTTTGTAACCAATGATGAAAGCACGACTTTTTGCTTTTCAAAAAATAATAGTGGCAAAAATATATACACTGAGCCTCAGACAGTAAACAGACACCGTTTACTATACATAAAAATAAAACCCAATCCCATATCTGAAAAGAGAACGTAAATGTTCCAGTCATGTATCTACTTACAACTCCAGCATTTCCATTCCATCACCTCCAACCCCAGGCCTCTTCTGGACCTTGGACTTGTTTTGTTTTAATTTGCAGCTTAGAGTTATATAATTTTCTTTAGCTTTATCTTGAGATGCCTCTGTTTTTGTGTGGGTGGTGGGTGGGGGTGTTTCTCCCCCCTTCAGAAAATATTACTATCAGGACTTCAACATTCCCTTTTGTGCATAAAGTTAGTCCTCAACATTTGATCACAATTGGGATTAGAATCGCCACTGTTAAGCACAAGAGGCTATTCAGAGAATTGTGCTTAATTTTTAGGAGCTGAAGAAGTTTAGAACTGAAGAAGCTTCTTGGATGAGAAGTGAAACATCTTCAAAGAGAAAAACAGAAAGTCCAGTTGCCAAAGCACCTTTGGGACTAATTTTAGGAGCTTTTTTTTGCCACAGATGTTAAGCGAATCAAGCAGTCATTCCACGAATTTTGAAGTCACTAAACAAACCCAGCTTCTCCTACTAACTTTGCTCGTCATAAACCAGCTGGGAAAGTCACAAATGGTGATCACATTGACCCCCCCAACTGCCCAAATTTTGATCATGTGACCCGGTGATGAGATTCAAAAAAATTTACTACAAGTTATGCGGGCCTGGCTTGGCGAGTGTGGCGTGGTCGGCATGGCAGGGAAAGGATACTGTAAAATATGTTGTGGTTCGCCAGCAGTCCGTGCAGACAGCAGCAGAATCAGATAATGGGGAAGAACAGGGACCAGTCTGGGAGTCTGGAGAGGTCAAAGGTCATGCATCTGAGGCAGAGTTGGGGCCAGGACCATCTGGGAGTTGTGTGCTGACCCTGGAGCCTCCAGAATCTGGCAGCAGCGAGGCAGAGGAACAAGGGGAGCCTGTTCCCAGTGCACATGTGCACAGAGCTGCCAGAAGGTAAGAGCAGCTAAGACAAAAGGGGCAACTCAGGAGTAAACCTTGGAGGTGACTGTCCCTCCCATAAAGTATAAAGGAAGTGCAAAGGTAGGAAAACCTTTGCAGGAAGCAACAACGTTCGCTCTGATCGGTTTGGACTCTGAAAGCTCCGTGGTGAATTTGTTCTCGGTTTGGTTTTGGAAACATTAATTGGGACTTTAGTCATTGGCAACACTTCAAGTAAGATAAGGTGTGTTCTTATCAGACGTCTTACGAAGAACTTTGCCAGAAGTCCCTGGGACCAATTATAACCAGTTAAGACTCATTCCGGGCTGTGAATGATGATAATTCACAGCCATTGAACTAAAATAAAAGCGTTTTGGATTTTATATGTGTTTGTTGGTGTCTCAGAAAGCCCTGGTCTTCCCCATTCCTTCCCACCTCACTAACCTGCTTTTCAGTTCTGTTCTCCTGTGCAGGGCAACCAAAGAAGACCCAGCCGATTAGCTGGGACTTGGGAGGCAGAGAATAGATGGGGGTGGGGCTAGTAGGAGGTGGTATTTGCCGGTTCTCCAAACTACTCAAAATTTCTGCTACCGGTTCTCCAGAACTGGTCAGAACCTGCTGAAGACCACCTCTGATGTAACCCTGGGAAGGCTATGAATGTTGCAAATGCAGTGGTCGTAAGTCACTTTTTCCTGTGTGGTTGTAACATTGAGCACTCACTAAATGAATGATTGAAGACTTCCTGTATTGTGTATTGAAGCATTTATTGGGAATTTTCCACGTGTACATCTAGCCACATATTCTCAATCTGCACTCAGTTTAATAGGCATGTATAGCATCATATGTCCCAAGAGGAATTAAATATACCACATGTGTAATTTCTCGACATCTTTCTTTCCAACTCATCAAGGTAACTAGACCGATACTTCAGTCATTTTGGAAGCACCAAAATGCTTCCATGGGGAAAAGATTAGCCAATGACATCACTGTTGCCTGGAGGACATAGACCTGAGGGCACCTTTAGTTTAGTTTAGTTTACTTTATTGTCATTGCACCTTGTACCATGAAATCAAGCACCATCTTCAGTGCACATCATGACCATGAAAATAATCACAAACACACATCCTTCACACTCCACACATTGAACCGAAAACCCCCAACACCGCACCAACACTGCAGTATACAGTAGAATTCAAATGAGCTACTACCCTGAGATAGGAGCTGTTTTTCAGCCTATTTGTCCTTGATTTTATTATCCAGTACCATCTGCCAGATGGTAATAGTTCAGAAAAAGGGTGCCCAGGATGAGATGGATTTCCTGTCCCACACAGCTGCGCAGCATTTGAAAAGCCTCTTTTCCCCTGCTTTTTCAACCTCAGCTGTGCCGCACAAAGCAGCTGAGGTTGAAAAAGCAGGAAATAAAGGACAGGTAAGAGCCCAGGCAGGCAGGTGGGCCAAACAGGATAAGGGATCATGCCCAGTATTTCCTAGTCGAACCACAGACAACTACAATGATCTAATACATATCGATTTTACAGAAGACAATGTTGAAAAAGCACTGCGCCATCTAAAACCATCTCTATCTATTGGACCGGACGGAATACGCGCCTACTTCTTAAAAAAGCTACCCACTGCCATAGCCGAACCTCTAAGCATAACAGCAGCAAACACAGAACAGGTTTGGTGTCTGCAGCTCTTCAGAGCTACCGGTTCTACAGAGCCAGGCAGAACCGGTAGTATCCCATCCCTGGGTGTAAGTAACCTTTGCAAACCAGGGATGAGCTACAAATTTTTTAGCAAGGGGCTCTCTGCTCTAATGTCTGGCTGGCTGGGCGTGGCTGAGTGGTCATGTGGCTAGGTGGGCGTGGCTAGGTGGTCATCTTTACTCTCATCTAAACAGTTGCAGGAAGTAACAAATGTCTAGTCTAGTCTTCTCCAAAGCACCTGAAGGCAAGATAAGTAGCAATGGATGGAAACTAGGGAGAGAACCAAACTAGAACTAAGTAGAAATTTCCTGACAGTTAGAATAATTAAACATTGGAACAACTTGCCTCCAGAAGTTGTGGATACTCCATCATTGGAGGCTTTTAAGAAGAGACTGGACGACCATTTGTCTGGAATGGTATAGGGTTTCCTGCCTGAGCAGAGGGTTGGGCTAGATAACCTCCAAAACCTCCTTCCTCCCTGTGGCAGCCCCTCAAATATTGGAACGCTACTATCATGTCTCCCCTGGTCCTTCTCTTCAGTAGACTAGCCATGCCCAGTTCCTGCAATCGTTCGTCGTATGTTCTAGCCTCCAGTCCTCTGATCATCCTGGTTGCTCTTCTCTGCACTTTTTCTGATTCTGTTCTGTTCTGTTCTTTAAAATAAAGGACATTAGGTATCTCCTAATTTTAACTCACATTGACCACCAGAGGGCAGAACATGACTGGTTTACTTCCTGTTAGGACTTGCTAGAAGCTTAGTAAATTCTAGACTACTCAGTTATTTATTTATTTGTTTGTTTGGGTTTTTGTTTGTTTGTCAAACGTATACAAGATAACAGGTATATGTATGAACATAAACATGAACAAAGGAAGTAAATTCAGATAAATGGTGACAGTAAGACAGGGACGTTAGGCACGCTGGTGTGCTTATGCACGTCCCCTTTAAGGACCTCTTAGGAATGGGGTGAGGTCCATGGTAGACAGTTTGAGGTTGAAGCTGTGAGGGGCTGAGGCTGTAACAATGGAGCCAGGTAGGGCGTTCCAGGCATTGACCACTCTGTTGCTGAAGTCGTGTTTTCTGCAATCGAATTTGGAGTGGTTTACCTTGAGTTTGTGTCGATTGCTTGCCCCTGTATTATTGTGGTTAAAGCTGAAGAAGTCGTTGACTGGCAGGATTGTTATAACAGACAATTTTGTGAACTATGCTTAGATTGGACCGCAGGCAGCACAGTTCCAGATTGTCCAAGCCCAACATTTCAAGGTAGTATAGGAGGCATAGGGGATACTATTGTGAGTAGAGGAGTGGAATGTTATGCTGGGTAGTTATTCCTGAAGAGTAAAACATAATGAATGTTCAGTGCCACTATCCACCCAATGTGAGAATGTGGATACAAGGGTGGCCTGCAATGAATGTGCCTGAGAAGGTTTGTTTCCCATGTAATTGAGCAGTGCAAAAATGACAGAAAGGGAGGATCAAGTTCTAGAAGCAATTGTGAGATTGTGTCCTTCAGCCCAGAAAGACACAACTGCAGATTGCCTTTTTATATTACTTTAAAATGAGACGGGAAAAAAAAATGTGGTGGATTGATCTGACTGATAGATAAACAGATTTCTAGATCAGGGACATATTTTTTATGTAATATAGTATTTTTAAAATTAAATATAGATGGAAAAGTTTATAATTACTTGTAAACCTGTGATCTGGGAGAATGAAGGACAATGGCCCCCAACCTTTTTTGAACCAGGGACCGGTTTCACGATTATTTATTCTTCCACGGACTGGTACCTGAGTAATGTGAGACTCCACCGCCATCAGGACGGCTCTTCGTTCGAAGCCGCCGCCCCCCCTTCGATGAAACTAAGGCACGAGCACCCAAACGCCGCTTTCCAACCAAAAACCCGGAAGCAACCGAAAACCCAGAAGCGCCGTCGAAACAAGATGGTGGCGCCCAAGCTTTGCGGCCCGGTAAAAAATGATCCACGGACCGGTACCGGTCCAGGGACCAGTGGTTGGGGACCCCTGATGTAGGAGACACTGTAAACCTTTTCACAAGAATAAACAGGAGAAATTGAAGGCATTGGGTGTTTACGATTACACAAAACCTAATCACCGAATCAGTAGTAACACCGGTTAAGTCCCACTCCTGGCTGTATGCAATGAAATTTCATTTCAATGTATGCCAATTAGTGTATATTCAAAGCGACAATAAAGTCATTCGAAGTCTAAGTTCTAAGTCTTCTAATCATTCAAAATGTTTTATGTGTCTCAATGTCTGAATCTGCATTCTTTTCTCTTTTTGAGAGGCCACTTGTCCAAAACTAAACTTAACAAGGATGTAATGAGTGAACTTTCTAGGTAAATAATGATTTAAAAATACCACCCATTTCAGGTTAGTTAAATAAATTCAGGTCCTGACATCAGAAAGAAAGAGAAATATACTGTACGTTTCAAAGTGATCTAGTGCCCTCTAGTGGCAAGAACATTCTTGATTTCTGGATTGCATTGGTAGAGCCTTTTAAAATTACAGGTACTCCTCAATTTACAACCACATTTCTGTTGCTAACAGAGACATTTGTTAAGCAAGCCTTTTGCCCCATTCTACAACCTTTCCCTGCCGCCGCTTGTTGTGGTTAGCTGGTAGCAGGTGCGGATGGCTGAGGAGAGCGAGAATTCAGATGAGGGACCAGGACCATTAGGGAGTGGACTGCCGCCTTCAGAGATTGTGGGGGCTGGCAGCAGTGATGAGGAGGTTCCTGAGGAGCCTGTGCCAAGTGCGCATGAGCACAGGATTGCTCATAGAAAAGAGCAGTTACAACACCACGGGTGACTCAGGAGTAAGGCTGCGAGGTAATGGCCCCTCCTTCAAGAAGATAAAAGCCAGCTGTGAATCGGACATTCTTTACTGGAAGCAAAAACGTTTTGAAACTCATTCTCGTGGCCATTACAGTTGGTATTTGAAGACTCTTGTGAAATATTTCTTATCTGTGATTCTTGGCAGCCTCCCACAATTTTGGCGAGGCTTGTGCTTATTAAAGTTAATTAGCTTGCAGCAGCCTTTTAATCAGGGATTCGTAAGAATCATTAAAAGGTTTCTCTTCCCTTTGGTTCGTGTTTGTTTTAATGGACAAGGGTTTGGCTCAGAACACCTCCGTTCAATGATTCATTGCAGTTGTTAAGTTAGTAACCCTGTTGTTAAGTGAATCTGGCTTCCCCATTGACTTTGTTTGGCAGAAGGTCACCACAGCCCAGGAAAGCTGTGACTGTCTGTTGCCAAGTGACCATGCTATTTTCAAAAAAAGTTGTTTTATTTGTATTATGGGTTTTTGTGTGTGTGTGAAAACCCAAATAAAATTTTCAAAAAAAAAAAAGATATTGAAGAGTACCGGGCCTAGGACGGAACCTTATGGCACCCCACTGCTTACTTCCTTCCATGTAGACTTAGACCCATCAAGGACTACTCGTTGAGTACGGTTTCCCAGTCAGTTGCGAGTCCATCTAGTGGTGGTGCTATCTATTCCATTTTTTTCTAGTTTACTAAGAAGTAGATTGTGGTTTACTTATTCAACACATTATTCAATTCAACACATTGTAAACTTGGTTAGTATGAATCATGTTTGGGGAGAATCCCTGAACAATTTTTTCAAGGACGCTGTCAACTCATAAAATATTTATCTGGTCTTTCAGAATTGCCAACAGAAAGGGAGCGGGGGAGCAGTGAAGCAGTTTGCAGAACCAAAACTGAATTCCATAAATGTTTTCATAGATAGTTTCTAGGTGACCGAAGTTTCTGCCGTGCAAATTTCTAACTGGAGAGCATGATTGATGACTCTTGGCTATGGATGTATCCCATTGGAGAATATGAATTATAATACACCCAGGGGGTGGGGGAAAATCAGGGTCAAGGGTAACAATGAATGCTGTGTCTCAGAGTCGGCTATACCCAGGCAGCGCCAACATGTTTACTCCTAATAAATCTCCTTTAAGCTTTGAAAATCTGGCTAGAGACTTATGATTTAAATGGGGGTAACTACCGGAGCTCTCTTCTTGAAGGTCTCAAGTGATGGCGCTCCCGCACCTTCTGAAGGCAACTTCTGTTCCATTGGTTGGTTGTTCTCACTGTCAGAAAGTTTCTCCTTGCTTCCAGGTTGAATCTCTCCTTGTTCAGTTTCCATCTATTATTCCATTATTCCTTCAGATTCTTTGGAAAATAACTTGCCCCCTTCCTCTCTGTGGCAGCCCCTCAAATATTGGAAGGCCACTATCATGTCTCTCCTGGTCCTTCTCTTCTCTAGACTAGCCAGGCCCAGTTCCTGCAACTGTTCATCGTATGTTTTAGCCTTCAGTACCCTAATCATCCTGGTTGCTCTTCTCTGTACTTTTTCTAGAGTCTCAACATCTTTTTTATAACGTGACAGATGCCCTGACAAATGCTTTTCGCTGGCAATAGAAAACCTGCTAGCTGGAAGAAGGAAAGTCGGTGCTAATAAAGGGAATAAAACATACATTTCGGCTGAGTTTTGAACCAGAATCTCTGGCTTACAAGACAAAGCTTTTAGCTGTTGGTCTATTTTAATGTAGTATTGATAGTAAAAACAAAAACAAAAAGCTCTTAGAAACACTTCAGGTGCAAAAACGCTAGTAAAAAGGGATTTTTTGTTTTCATTTGAAAAGTGCTGGTTGCTTTTATCAATATGAGCCCTTTGATGAGCAGACTTTTTATATATGAACTTAACTTTGTGCCCATATGTGTATCCAATAACACTTGGCCAATAAAAGAATGCTATGCTATGCTATGCTATGCTATGCTATGCTATGCTATGCTATGCTATGCTATGCTATGCTATGCTATGCTATATAGAGAGCACCGATAAAAGCAATATATAGGTGGTCTTCGACTTACAACAACAACTTGAGCCCAAAATTTCCAATGCTGAGCGAGATGGTTGTTAAATGCGTTTCTCCCCATTTCATGACCTTTCTTGCCACAGTTACTAAGTCAGTCCCCTTAAGGAAGTTATTAAATGAATCACCCGGTTGTTAAGTGAATCTGGCTTCCCCATTGACTTTGCTTGTCGGAAGGTCGTAAAAAGGGATCACGGGATGCTGCAAAGGTTGTTAAGTGTGAGAAATTTGTCACAGGTCACGGTTTTCGGTGCCGTTGTAACTTTGAAGGGTCACTAAACAGCTCAGTGGTGGCCGTAAGTCAAGGACTACCTGTAATTCCAATCAGATTCAATCACGGCAAATTGTAGCTGTCACAGCTTCAATCTGCAGTGTTCTTTCGTCTTTAGATTGTAGCCGTGTTCTTATCAGGGGTGTCAAACTTGCTTCGGCGGGGCGTGTAATGTGACATATCGGGACTTTTTTCCCCCCCTTTGCTAAATCGGACGGAGGCGGAGCTATCACGTGACACATCTGGTCCATGGGTCATGAGTTCGACACCCCTGCTATAAATAATGAAGCTATTTAGAGAAAACCCCTTAGTTCTTTCCAATGACACCTTGGCTTTTTCTATCTCAGTTTATGCTTCTATTAGCCACTTGGTGGCGCTGTCTGACCACCTTAAGCTCCTCTCTCTCAACAATGTGAAAAAACCGATTTTTTTTCTTCTTTTCCAAGCCATTCAGAGTCGCTCTGCTATCAGGGCTGGAGCAGATCCTTGCTCTGAAGACCCTTCCCACATTCAGAATAACAGCATAACAGAGTTGGAAGGGACCTTGTAGGTCATCTAGTCCAACCTCCCTGCTCAAGCAGGAAGCCCTATACCATTTCAGGCAAGTGGTTGTCCATTTTCTGCTTAAAAACTTCCAATTTTGGAGAATTCACAACTTCTGGAGGCAAGCTGTCCCACTAATTAATTGTTCTAACTGTCAGGAAATTCCTCCTTAGTTCTAAGTTGCTTCTCTCCTTGATTAGTTTCTACCAATTGCTTCTTGTCCTGCCCTCAGGGGCTTTGGAGAATAGCTTGACTCCCTCTTCTTTGTGGCAGCCCCTGAGATATTGGAACCCTGCTATCACACCACCCTTAGTCCTAGGCATACCCAATTCCTGTGACTGTTCTTTATAGGTTTTATTCTCCAGCCCCTTAATCATCTTGGATGCTCTTCTCTGCACTCTTTCCAGAGTCTCAACCTCTTTTTTTTTATAGTGTGGTGACCAAAACTGGATGCAGTACTCTAGGTGTAGTCTTACTAAGGCTTTATAGAGTGGCATTAGTACCTCCCTTGATCTTGATTGTATGTTAATGCAACTTAAGGTTGCATTGGCTTTTTTGGTTGCCACTGCACACTATTGTCACAGAGTTAATTGGTTGTCCGTTGGGAGGAATGGCTCGTCTACAAGACCTCCTAGACTTATGACCACAATTGATCCCATTTCTGTTGCTAAGTGAGATAGTGTGTTTGTTAAATGAGTTTTGTCCCATTTTATGACCTTTCCTGCCACAGTCGTTAAGTGAAATACTGCTGTTAAGTTAGTAACACGGTTGTTAAGTGAATCCGACTTCCCCATTGACTTTGCTTGTCAGAAGGTTGCAAAAGATGATCACATAAATGCATAAATACATGCCGGTTGCCAAGTGTCTGAATTTTGATCATATGGCCATGGGGAAGCTGTATATGATGACCCAGAGTGTAACACAAATGTAACAAAATCCAAAACGAAAAATTCCTTTAATGCCTCCAACTTGGCTCCACTGTTCAATAATTCTCAGTTGGAGATAAAACGTACTCAAAAACAGTCTTCAAAAGAAAGCAATACAGTCCGAACTTAATGAGCAGGTAGAGGTGAAATAAAAAACCAAACAAACTACAATGATGAAATTTCTACAATGGACCAGGATAAGTAATTACCAAATTCAAGGAGCTAACAAGGCACAGTCTGTTGGAAGGACACCAACCAAGATAACTTCAGCCCAAAATAACACACACTTTGCTTCTGGCAACACTGTGTGGTAATCATCTCTCTTATATACTAGCCTCCCCAGCTGCAACCAATGAGGAGGATCATGGCCGCTTCTTCTCTCGTAAGCCAAGTTGTTGCCTTCTCTGTTCCTCACTGCATGTCCTAGGATGCAGAGGGGATGGACCTGGTTCTTCCCCTGTCTGCCCAGACGGCCTCCTCAGCTTCCTCCACTCCCTGTCTGCTGTTCCTCCTCTCCCTCAGAGGCGACTCTACCAAGGGCATGACACTGTAGCGGTCATAAGTGTGAAAAACAATCTCAAGTCACTTTTTTCAGTGGTGTTATAACTTCAAGGAGTCATCAAATAAATGGTTTTAAGTCAAGGACTACCTGTCATGTTAATTTATGACAAAATTCTAATTTCCAATACAGTTTTTGATGAAAATTGGAGAACTCTGACATGGTCTTTGTTGAGGACAGCACTTCATGTTCTTGTTTAGGATTGAAAGCAGAGGATGGCAAAAAAAAAAAAGTGTGTTTTATTTTAGGCGGAATTTCAAGGGCACCACCACGGCCACCAACTTCTTTTAAAAAGAGAGAGAAAAGAGAAACAAATACGCTGCAAACATCCTGCAGTTAAGTAGAGAAATCTGCAAGAAATACCAGAGCTGGGGGACAGAGTTGGAAGCCCAAAATTTAGCATCTGAGAAGGAGTCAAAGACAAATAATTTCCCTCTTCTTGCCAAGAAAGCTCCATGAATTCAACTGGAGATGAATTAAGTTTAAAGAAGTTTCTTTGGAATAAGACCAAAACACAGGGCTTCTTTTTTCGTTACAGCTAGTCCACGACTTCCACAACCAACCTCCAAGTGGCCTCAATGGCTCTCAGAGAGAATACTAACAACCAGATGACTGCAAGGAATATCAATCCTTCCATTCCCCACCATTCAGTCAGAACTGAAGAAGCCTCTTGGATGAGAAGCAAAACGTCTTCGAGGCAAAACTCGACCTAGAATCAAGCTCATGTGAAGTGTTAATACCACTTTATAAGGCCTTGAAGGCCACACTTGGAATATGGCATCCAGCTTTGGTTCCCACAGTGTAATAAAAGATGTGGAGATTCTAGAAAGAGTGCAGAGAAGAGCAACAACGATGATTAGGGGACTGGAGGCTAAAACACATAAAGAACGGTTGCAGAAATGGGGCTTTACTAGTTTAATGAAAAAAAGGACTGAGGGTGACATGATAGCTGTGTTCCAATATTGGAGGGGCTGCCACAAAGAAGAGGGAGTCAGGCTATTCTCCAAAGCACCAGAAGGAAAGACAAGAAAGCAATGGATGGAAACTAATCATGGAGAGAAGCAACCTAGAACTAAGGAGAAATTTCTTGACATTGAGAACAATTAATAGTGGAACAACTTCCTTCCAGAAATTGTGAATGCTCCAACACTGGAAGCTTTTAAAAAGAAATTGGACAACTGTATATCTGAAATAGTATAGGATTTCCTGTCTGAGCAGGGGGTTGGACTAGAAGACCTCCAAAGTCCCTCCCAACTCTGTTATACTGTATTCTGTAAAAACAAAATCCAGTTGCCTCTTGAAATAAAGCACCACTGGGGCTCCTTCAACTTGTATCAGAACCTCTAAAGAGCTGGGAAATTTAGATTCAGGCCCAAAAGCCTGTGTAGGAAGTTAGCACCCACCTCTCTCCTAGAAAAATGAAATATCCTAGGAAATATTAAAAAGGCAAAATATTTCCCCTAAAAAGAGTAGAAACTCAGAAACCCACCAAAGAGGCAGACACTCAGCGCCGCCCCCGCCACCTTTTCTAATGGGCCATTACTTTGGCCTGGGCCAGTGTGTTTTACATAACAAAGATCTCCTCCAGGTAGAGCTATAATAGGAATTGCCCAAAGCCCTTTTCATTACATCATCACCCAACAAGGCTCAACCAAGTCTGGGACTCAGGACAGCCTACAGAGTTGCCCCTGTATGTCCCCATGGGAGTCTGACAACCAATCAGAATACAAGCTGAAATTCAAATCCCAGCAGGGGGTTATAACCCAGGCACTCTCAGCATATCAGCCCTTTTTTCTTCTTTTCCTTCCCCCAACATCTTGAAGCGTGTGATCGTCCTTTTCACTTTGGAGCTCCAAGCCACGTGGTTCCTCTCCACCATTAAACCATCTTTCCAAAACAGCCTCCATGTTTCCAGTGTCTTTTCCTGCCACTTGGAACTGAACCCAGAAGGACATTTCTTCCAACAAATGCATTTCCTCATCAATAAATAGCTCACCAGTCATACTGCCCATGTCAAGAACTGGATTTCCCTTCTCTGTGGTCTAACAGTGTCGGTCACTTGGAATCTAACAAGGGATCACAGCTAAAGCAATCATCTAATCTTACCCTTGATCTGAGAGTGAATGAGTGACCTTTCTGAGCAGAGATCTGAAGGCTAAGAGTACATGAAATGCACAGAGCTAGATATCTAAATTTTACAAACATTTATTAGAAACAGAACTAGAACAAGAAATTGTCAAAGGGAATAAGATTGCATGGAGCAGAAACGTGGGTCGGAGCATTACCCTAGCCGAATGGGAAAAGATCTGGAACAGGAACATTAAGATCATGAAATCAGCAGCTTATAAAGAAAACTCATATAAAATGTTTTATAGATGGCACCTGCCCCCTTCGAGATTGGCGAAGATGCACCCCAACACGAGCCCCAAATGTTGGAAATGTCAAAATAGAGAAGGTACCTTCTTCCACATGTGGTGGTCATGCAAGGAAACCCAGAAGTACTGGCAAAAAATTAGGCACAGGCTAGAGGAAATAACCAAGGAACAAATTGAGTACAAACCAGAGTCCTTTTTATTTATTTATTTTTATTTTATTTTATTTGTCAATTGTTTACAAGATAATAAGTATAAGTGTATACATAGTTATGAATACATGAAATGGGTACATATAAGAAAAATAAAATAAAAATAAAAGAAACAATAGGACAGGGATGGTAGGCATGTTGGTGCGCTTATGCATGCCCCCTACAGACCTCTTAGGAAAGGGGTGAGGTCAATAGTAGACAGTCTAAGGTTAAAGTTTTTGGGGTTTGGGGAAGAAACTACAGAGTCGGGTAGAGTATTCCAGACATTGACCACTCTGTTGCTGAAGTCGTATTTCCTGCAATCAAGCTTGGTGCGGTTAACCTTGAGTTTGTATCTGTTGTGTGCTCTAGTGTTGTTATGGTTGAAGCTGAAGTATTCATTGACAGGTAGGACATTGCAATGTATGATTTTATATACCATGCTTAAATCAGACCGAAGACGGCGTAATTCCAGGTTTTCTAGTTCTAGAATTTCAAGTCTGGTGGCATAAGGTATTCTACAACGAGTAGAGGAGTGGAGAACTCTTCTTGTGCAATATTTCTGGACTTTCTCAATTGTGCTAATATCAGATACGTAATGTGGGTTCCAGACTGATGAGCTGTATTCGAGTATTGGTCTAGCAAATGTTTTGTATGCTCTAGTTAGTAGTGTGATATTACCAGAGAAAAAGCTATGTAAGATTAGGTTAACAACTCTTAATGCCTTTTTGGCTATGTAGTTGCAGTGGGCTCTAGCACTTAGATCATTAGAGGTGAGTATTCCAAGGTCCTTTACAGAGCTTGGATCATCAACAAGATCTTGACTATTCAGCTTGTATTTTATTTTTGGATTTTTTTTGCCAATATGTAAGACAGAGCATTTATTTGTTGAGATTTGAAGTTGCCATTTGTTTGACCATTCTGATACACAGTCAAGATCTTTTTGAAGGGTAGCAGTATTGTCTGTGGTATTGAACAGCTTTACATCATCAGCGAAAAGAACGCAGTTGCTCTTAATATTTATGTAGAGTATGAAGAGAGTTGGTCCTAGAACACTGCCTTGGGGGACACCACTATTGACAGGTACAGAATTTGATAGGACGCTCCCAATTTTGACCATTTGTTGTCTGTTTGACAGGAATGCTTCTATCCAGTTATGCAGTTGTCCAGAGATACCATAGGATTTTATTTTTAGGAGTAGTTTGTCATGTACCACTGAATCAAAGGCTTTACAGAAGTCTATGTAGATTGCATCTATTGTTTTGCCCTGATCAAGTTGTATAGTCCATATGTTTTTGCAGTGTAAGAGTTGCAGATTACAGGATAGTTTTTTTCTGAAACCAAATTGTTTATTGGAGAGTAGGTTGTTTGTCTCTAAGTGGAGGATGATGGATTGGTTAATAATTGATTCCATGACTTTACAGGTGATGCAGCATAAGGAGATTGGTCTGTAATTTTCAACTAGGCAAGGGTCTCCCTTTTTGAAGATGGGGATGACTTTCCTGAGTTACTGCGGAGCCACCGTCTTCGTCGCCAGTGTTGTAGAGTGATGGTAAGGACGAGGCATGAGACCAGAGCGTACAAGTAACAGGCTTTATTGCAATGAATAAAGGGTTGTCGCGTCTGCTAGCTAACTCACAGACCAGCAGGCGACAACAGGCTGGCTCTGCTCGACAGCTGGCTTATATAGCCGGCTGTCAAACGGGGCCAACCAATGGGAGCTGCTGGTGCTCCCGCTCAAACAGCGGACCTGGTTGGGAAGTCCAACCAGTTCCACAGACATAACACCCCTTCCCCCCAGCTGCGAACATGCATAGTCTTGTAGGTACGTGGGCTGTCTTCGCTGGCGCCCGGAGCGTCGCAGTTTGGGTGAACTGCCAGTCTGTGTCAAGTCCTGGCTCTCGGAGCGCGCGTCAGCGGTTGTTGGTACTGGGGCTTGCCCTGGTGTGGTGCCTGACGGTGCTGGTGAAACCCCCTGCTCAGGTTGGCCCGATCGAGTCTCGAGGTCCGGCTGGTCGATTGGGTCGCTCGGCGGCTGGATCGGTGACTCTGGTTGGAGACTCAGGTTCTCCATCCAGCCCTCTCGCTCGTCTGGGAAAACCTGGTTCCGCAGGGGATCTCCATCAGGCGCGGGTGAGGCGTTGTTGGAGCTGGCTGGTTGGCACGGGTTGGTATCTGTCATGCCCATCCGTCGCCTTCTGAGTTGATCCACGTGTCTCCGCCACAGACGTCCATCCCCAAGAAGGACCCGATAGGATCTGGGGCCGGTAACCGATACGATCTGTCCTGGCACCCACAACGGTTCCCCTGCGTAGTTCCTGGCGTATACCAGGTCTTGTGGGGCGAAGTCTCTGACCCGGCTATCGGACCCTAAAGGGGTGTCTGGGCAATAGTGGGGGTGTAGCCTGTCTAGAGTGGTTCTAAGGCGTCTCCCCATTAAAAGTTCAGCCGGAGACTTGTTGGTGGTGGTGCAGGGGGTTGTGTGCTGGCTGAGTAGGAAACGAGACAATTTAGAGTGCCAGTCCTCCTGACCAAACCTGGCAAGTGCTTCTTTGGCTGATCTAACTGCTCTCTCTGCCATCCCGTTGCTAGCGGGATGGAATGGTGCTGTAAGGACGTGCCTGATGCCCAAGTTGGCAGTATACATGCTGAACTCACATGATGTGAACTGTGGGCCATTGTCTGAAACCAGGGTGTCCGGGAGCCCGTGGGTGACAAACAGTCGGGTTAGGGCCTTCACTATTGACTGGGTGGTGGTCGTGGGTAGTAAGGCTACATCGATCCACGTGGAGTATGAATCCACGACCACCAAGAAGGTCTTGCCATGCACAGGCCCAGCTAGGTCAACGTGCAGGCGGGACCAGGGGGCGTTTGCGCTCTCCCATCTGGTGGGCGTAGCAGCTGGAGGGGCAGCCCGGGTTTGTTGGCAAGGTTGGCAAGAGCTTACCCAGTTGGCGATTTGAGCGTCCATACTGGGCCACCAGACGTGACCATAGGTTAGGCAAGGAACTGGTCCTGAAAGATTTTTCAAAGATTATGCTTAGAGGTTTGGCTATGGCAGTGGATAGCTTTTTTAAGAAATAGGCACATATTCCATCCAGTCCAATAGATAGAGATGGTTTTAGATTGCGTAGTGCTTTTTCAACATTGTCTTCTGTAAAATCGATATGTATTAGATCATTGTAGTTATCTGTGGTTCGGCTAGGAAATACTGGGCATGATCCATTGCTGTTTACAAATACTGAGCCAAAAAATGTGTTAAAGATGTTGGCTTTAATGGTGTCGTCGTTGCAGTCTTTACCATTAGGTCCTATCAGGGGTGGGATGGACCTTGAATCTTTTAGTTTGTTGTTTACAAAATTGTAAAAAGCACTGGTGGAATTGGTGCTTAGAAGGTTTTCCTCTTGTTTAATGTGATAATTGGTGCATTCGGTCTTTATTTGGTGGCATAAATTTTTGTATCAGCTTTTGAAATTGGCAACGTGACCAGATTTGTTTTTCCGCCAGAGTGATCTCTTTTTGGATTGAAGTTTCCTTATTGTTATGGGCAATCTGTTTTTTTGTTTTGTTTTGGGAGTTGTTGTTGGTACATATAGTTTGATGACTCTTTTGACTTCAAGTAAAAATATGTTGTAATGGTCTTCAACAGTATTGCATCCAGTGAATAGAGATTGCCAATCAAGGGATGAGAGATCGTTGTTTATAAGATCATAGTTGCCTTTTTTGAAATTATAATTGGGGATCACATCATTGTGGTGGTTTTTGTGTGGACGTATGTTGAGACAAAAGTCAATCATATTGTGGTCACTGCTGGAAAAGGGTTCTTTAGTTTGTATTCCATAAATTAAATTCAAACTATTGCAGAAGATGAGATCGAGGCAGTTGTTTAGTCTAGTGTTGTTGGTTACTAGTTGTTCCAGTCCCAGATTTGTAACAGCATTGTAAAAGGTTGCATGTATGGTTTCAGTTGTACATTCATTTAGGGTCCAGTCAATATGAGGTAGATTGAAATCACCAAGAAAGATAAAAGGGTATGGGCAGGATGCTGCCCATGTTAGTAGTGTATTTAGCTTGTTTACATGTTCGATGTCATAATCAGGTGCTCTGTAACATAGTAAGAATCGAATTGTGATATTTAAGGATAGTTCACAGATAATGGTCTCAGGAAGAGCAAGCTCCTGGGTAACTTGGATATTTTTTAGATGTAAGGACTTTTTGTAGAAGATAGCAACACCACCTCCTCTACGAATTTCACGATCTGATCAGTAAACATGATAGTCTCTTACTGTGGTAATGGAGTCAGGGAGAGATGTGTTGAGCCATGTTTCACAGACAAATATAATGTCGAATTTAGCCATATTTAGTAGGAGGAAAAATTCAGGTATTTTATTTACAAGGCTTCTTGCATTGAGTAGCTTGCATTTAAGGCCAGCAGTAGTTGGAATTGAGGTAGTTAGGGGCGTGCGTGCCTAGTCTTCCTTCTAGGAATTTTTGATAAACAAATATCCAAAAAATCAAAGTATATTACAATCCATATCTTAACCGTGGCCAGACTGGCATTTGCCCAGTGCTGGAAACTACCCTCTATCCCCACTGAACTTATGGTTATTCAGAAAATTTTACAATGCGCCAAAATGGACAAACTAACCCAAGCGTTAAAAAATAAAGAATCCTCAACCTATTATAGCAATTGGAATCCTTTGTATAATTGGCTAAACCAAAGATAGATCACCTCTAGGAAAATTAAGGCCGAGGGCCTCCCAAGCAGAGATAAAGAAAAGCACCGCCGACGATAGTTTTGAAGAAGAAAGAACCTTACAGACAGTCACAAAAAATATGGTTTTATTATAATTGTTTTCCCTACTCTTTCCCCACCTTCCCTTCCCTTTCCCTCTTTCCTCTCTCAAGCCTCCCTCTCTTTCCCTCTTGGCCTATGCCAAGACCTGTTTGTCTTTTTGTTGTATATAATTTGTAGCTGTGTTGTTGTTTTTAAAAAGTAAAATTAATAAAGTTTTTTCTAAAAAAAAAAAAATGCACAGAGCCTTGCCAGTCTCAGTCCAAAGGAAGAGACATTCTTTTTTTTATCTCTGAAGTTCTGAATGGAGGAATGGGACATGCATATTAATCTCCTACCTACAAAGCTAAAGGGAAACGAAGAGACCTTCGAAGCTGCTCAGCTCCTTTCCTTCTGGCTGAAGTGTTTCTTCAGCCGCCACCATCTTGCTTTCCTTTCATTTGTTGAATTAACATCAGAATTGCTCTGCAGGATCTGGCTGAGAGTCTACCTTAGAACTTATTTCCTTTAAGTGACTTCCCCGCCACTTAGAAAGCTCCACCCAGGAGATACGGTCAAAAGGTGTCCAGCAGGCTGTTATCCCTTAAGCTACTCAGGAAACGCTTCTTTTTGCATATGGAAAATCCATTTAGGGAAAGACATTAGCATGCAGCCAAGGCAGCCTGGTGTGAGAGTTAGTGGGGAGGCCAAGAAAGGAATGGAAGGACAGGAGGACAGAAACAATCAAGAGACAGAAAGCAAAACGGTTGGCAGCTTCTCTCGTGAATGGCAACTCAGCCGGGTGGCAAAGAACCTGGGAAGAAGCATTTAAAATTGCTCAGAATGACTTCACTATTAATTGTGACGGGGAAATTCCTTTTGCGGTTTCCAAGGTTCTGGTTTAACTCCAGACTAGCATTACTGAACAGAACAGAATTTGAATTGGGTGGGATCTTATAGGTCATCTAGTTCAACCTCCACCTACCCAGGCGGGGGACCCTATATCAGTTCTGACAGACGGCAGTCCAGTCTCTTCTTGAAAGCTTCCAGTGATAAAGCTCCCACAACTTCTAAAAGCAAGCTGTTCCATTGGTTGATTGTTCTCGCTATCAAAAAATGTCTCCTTATTTCTAGGCCGAATCTCTCTTTGATCAGTTTCCATCCATTATTCATTGTCTGGCCTTTGGGAGCTTTGGAAAATAGGCTGACCCCTTACTCTTTGTGACAGTATTGGAATAAAAAAGTCAGATATAAAAGTCAACACTAGCATAGGAATATAGTAGCACCTCGTGTAGCTCATGTAGAATGTATGTTGTTTATTTCTTTTTCTGAAAGGGCTCCTTCTGGTTTTCTTGCCAATCTGTTTGATGCGCCAAGATGACCTTACAATAGCCCACAAACCAACCTCAACCTTCAGATGGACCCAAAAGGGCAGACAGAAACAAACCAAAGATTGGGTGTCATATATTGGATCCAATGCAGTAACGGCAAGAAGTGTGATGATCCGGGGCACAGCACAGAGGTAACACAGGCAGCTGGTAGTTTAAACCACCCCTATATTGCTCCAAATTTCCCCAAATGCTCCCACATTTCTGGCAAGTCCCAAAGCAAAGTGATGACACACATGAGCACACCTCAAGCAGCCTCCGGCTTCAAATATTGCTGTGAGCACCACGGCTGCAAAGCAAGAAATCCAGAAAGAATGCAAGGAATCCAAGAAAGTTCAAAGGTCAGCACTCAACACTCCAGGAATTTAGCATTTGTACCTGACAAATGTCCCCTCCCCACAGTGTCTCCTTAAGTCTCAGTCCCCAGGTGTACCTTGTGGAGAGTGGTGGGGTGCTCTCCTCCTAAGTAGTTGGGTCAGCCTATGCTGTTTCTGCCTTCTCTCCACTCTCCGTGCTCCAGGATCAGGAGGGAGTGGTCCTTGCTCATCGCCTGAGCTCTGTCTCTCATATTCACTGCTTAGCCTCTCTTGGTCATTCTGCTCCCTTCTTCCTCCCAAGCCAACGATACCAGCCCCTCGATCTCCATCTGGTCCGGTTCCAGCTCATCTTCCTCCACAGATTCAGGCTCCAACAGGGGCATAACAAGAAGAATTACCAGTATGTCGGCCAAACAGGAAGAAAACTATCAACCAGGCTGCAAGAACACTTCCTGGCCATCAAGAGCTATGACCCACTATCCCTCACATCCATCCACAAAGACTCAAGGACAATAAATTCACTCTAATTGCGTCCACAGTTGTAGCCCTGGTAAAGTCAAGGAGAGAAAGGGATTACCTGGAAGCTTGGTTTTCTACCAATAAATCAATAAACAGACATTTTGACATCGACCCAATTTACTAACCACTTAGAATGAAAGAACAACATCAACCATGATCCTGAAGGCAGCATTTAAAGGCCAACAAACAGCCTGCAAATGAAGTTATACCCTGATAGGTCACAAGAAATCGGACCACATCACAGGCAGCTGATCAAATCAACCTGAAACCAGACGATGACACCATCAGAAGACATCCAAACTAATTTACATCACACAGACAGTACTTAAAACCAAGGGACTTGTTGGGTATATGGATACACCAACCAGGTTTGGGTTGAATAAATATGTAAAACTAGGTTAAAGTGTTTTGTAGCTTTAAGCACAAGAAACTGCAATGTCATTGTGGGTGCGGTTGCAGGCAGCCATAAAGGTAGGAAGGGAAACGTAATAAGCCCCGGCTTCTGGATGCAACTGTCTGAGTCACTGGCTTCTGGATGCACCTGGTTCTGTTCCTGGTCTGCTGCCTGCTGTGTTGGAACGTCTGTCTGCTTACTTTTGGAGGCTACTGTGCCAGATACCAATTCAACTGAACACAAGGACTGTTTGCTTGGTGAGCTGTGGATTCAGCGTTTGTCCTTGAGAAAAAGGTATCGGGAGGAGAAGATTTACAAGCAGATAAAGACATTGTATTTACTGTTAATGAACTAGATAACTGGATGGATATACTGGATAATGACATATGGACTGAATGACACTTCTTAATCTCTGTGTGAATTAAATAACTATTTTAAAACCACAAACAGTGTTTTTGTCTCCAGTGTGTGTATACTTTTGGGCCCACTCTCTCTCTCATTTGCCTGCCTGGCTGGACTGCTGCTGCATACTCTGCTTGGGGGTTTATCCCCAAACACTAACAGGACTCAGCAACTACACCCCACCAATCAACACAACCCAAAATCAAACCAGGACTCAGAAAGGTACTTAAAGGCCAGTGCTCCCCTAGACAAGTGCAATCCAAAGCACACTGAAGATGTCTCTTCAAATGGGGACGAAATGTTTGCAACCAAATCACCAAGCTCGAAGCTCAAGCCAACAACATAATTTATTACTGCCTGGCTATAGCAATAACAATAGTACTTAGACTTATATACCTCTTCACAGTGCTTTACAGCCCTCTTGAAGCAGTTTACAGAGTCAGCATCTTGCCCCAAACAATCTGAGTCCTCGGAAGGAGGGAAGGCTGAGTCTGCTGATCTACTGCAAATCACTTTCCCAGTAGACCGTGAAGTATTTGAACAGCTGTATTGATGGTAAACTATATTTTCTTTAAAAAAAAATCTCATTGCTTTCTGTTCATTTAGTCTACATTTTGGGACTGAGAGAAACAGCTCATAGGCATTTATGAACGAATGAATGAATCAATCAATGACTCAATGAATGAATGAATGAATCAATCAATCAATCAAAGCTGAGTCCACCTTGAGCCTAGTGAGATTCAAACTGCCAAATTGCAAGCAGGCGGCAATCAGCAGAAGTAGCCTGCAGTACAGCATTATAACCACTGAGCCACTGTGGCTCACATAGGCAGGAATCTTGTCAGACTAAAGCATAAATCTGCATAACTATTAGATATACCCTGAGGGAGAGTCCCTTAGGACCCTTAGGGAGAGTCCACCCTGGCTCTCTTCCTGCATACCAAAGATTCCAGGCTGAACTTCCTTTTTGCTCCTTGAGAAAGACCTCCTCCCTCCTACAACTCTGTTCTACATTCCACCTACCACGGCATGTGCGCTGAAATTCCAGTCGCTACTTTTAAATAGATATGTGTGGGGGGGGGGGAGTGATAGTTCGAATGCCAACATTCTAGGAAGCCTTCCAGATGTGCCCTTCCAATTTCTATGCATGCCTAAGAAGGCTGGGTCTACTGAGAGGAAAAGTGAGGTTCATTATTCTGGCCAGCTAAGTAGTAATCTTGTTTGTTGGGGAAAATGTATAGGAGTTTGTGGCCACATGAGCGAGTTGCTTCACCTTATGGTGGCATGTTGGACTGGAAGCTGGTCTTCACCAACATCTCACTCTGCACTGTTCTGACCCAGCTTCCCAAACTTGAAAAAACCTCTGTGGTTAAATCAATGATTCCTTTATTTAGGAGCACCAGCAGCTCTGGCCAAAAGTTTCTCTCTCACCGCAGGCGAACAAGTCCAATGAGCCAGGAAATTAATAGTTGTCTGCCACATCTGTTCATCTCTGTCCCCTGCCTTTTATCCCCAAAACTAGGGTGGGGCTTTGCTAGCAGCGTTGACTCTTCCATCCCAAGGACCATTCCATAGATGGTCACCAACGGATGGTCCGTGGACCACTGGTGGTCCATGAGAAAAATTTTAGGTGGTCTA
Source organism: Pseudonaja textilis (assembly GCF_900518735.1). Next base: position 10,977,510 of record NW_020769330.1, on the reverse strand, counting down.
CAGAAAAAATTGTTTGCAGTTTTTATATTGCACTAAATCAGGAGTCCTCAAACCATGGCCCCTGGGCTGGATACGTGCATTGAACGTTTGCGTTTGCTGCAGAGAATCTCCGCCTCTGGGGTCTTCATGTGTGGTGGAGGAGTTCAGAAATTCTGACTTGGGGTCTGCTTCAACCTCTTGGTGTGGGGCTTTGGGCGAAGGCTGGAGGAAAGGACCCAGGGGTGGGATTCTACCGGTTCTGCCTACCTCTGTAGAACCGGTAGTTCTGAAGAGCAGCAGGCATAGAACTGGTTCTGTGTTTGCTGCTGTTTGGCCCACCACCCACCTCCCAGGGCTCTTACCTGACCTTTATTTTTTGCTTTTTCAACCGCAGCTGCTTTGCGTGACACAGCTGTGGTTGAAAAAGCAGGAAAAGGGGGCTTTTCCCAACTGCTGCGCACTTGCATGCAGCACTGCTCAGCTGTCCGGGCAGCTCAGCAGGTCATAAATTGTACTTGTGCAACTCACGTGACTCACACATGCACATGTGATGCAGAGTGACAGAACCGGTAGTTATACCAGGCGGATCCCATCCCTAGAAGGGCCACTGGTGGCAAAGAGCCGGAGGACCTTGTTCCAGTGGGACTGCATCATGGCCTGGAAGGGGCTGCCCATCTCATCCCACTGAGCCTCCAGGTTCCAGTACCTGGCCTTACACTTCCACAGGTCTTCCCTCTGCTTGGAAAGCCTATGCTCATAGTTTTCAGTGAGGTGCTTCTGCTGAGCCTCCTTCTCAGTCAGATCCGATTTGAACTGAGCCAGCTGTTTTGCCAACTCTTTCTCGTGGGGGCTGCTTAGCTCCAACAACGGCTTTCTGTTGGGGCCCTAAGGAACCTGGGCAGGCAGGTGAGGAGTGGCTGGGAGGGGAGGGGTGAGTAGAGGCCAGTAAAGTGCTCTCAACATGAGTGACATCAAGTTGGCTATGCCCACCCAGTCACATGACCACCTGGCCATTCTCACCCAGCTGGTCCTTAGGTAGATCATATTAGTGGTCCGCAGGATTTAAAATTATGAATTTAGTGGTCCCTGAGGTTCGAAAGGTTGGTGATCCCTGCCATAGATTTCCACTGCTCTGCTCTCCTCTGCCTTATGCGCATCTGCACATCAGGCACTGGACCCAGTTATTTCTCCTCTTCCTCATCAGCCATCTCCAGATCTGGAGGCTGTTGACTCTCCATCTGAGGGTTGACGGATGGTCCAGGCTCTCTCTCTCTCTCTCTCTCTCTCTCTCTCTCTCTCTCTCTCATACACACACACACACACTCATTCTCTCTCTATCTATCTATCTATCATCTATCTATCTATCTATCTATCTATCTATCTATCTATCTATCTATCTATCTATCTATCTGTATTAAGAACAGCAGCTTCTGCTGTTGAAATGCCAGCAACCCAACAGATCAAAGCAACTGATCTGTTAAATAGCAGCCATGCACAGCTTTGCCTAATGGAGACCCTTCAAAGAGAGGCTTTGGTGGACCAAAGCCAACCAAATGAATTGCCCCTCTGAAGATCTGCACAGTTTTAATAATTTGGCTCTGGGGTGTCCTCAAAGAAGAAAATAGGCTTTCTCCTTTAAGACTGAGCTGCTTGTATTTCTAAGCCTCGGTTCATTAGACTTTCCAACGACAGCAATAAAACTCATTCTTGGAACATTTATTTCCAAAACTTAATAATACTTCTGTGTTAAGAGTGCAAAATGCCAGCTGGATTTTCAATGGCATGTGCTAAAGCTTTGCCTTTTACAGTAGCTAGTAAAGCATAAACATGTCACAGGAACTGCACAAGAAGCAGAGAAAGATCTTTCACTGTGTAGCCTTTCAGGGGATAAGTGGAAGACCCCCAAAACAGAGCATGCCCGATTAGCAGGAAAAATATTGCTAGTAAGAAAACAGCAGGAACATGACCGGAGAGATTGTTTTGATGTGCTCGAATACTTTAGAGTATAGAAGCATAGTGGCTCTCATGGTTAGGATGCTGGGTTGACCATCAGTGAACCTCTGTTTGAATCCTGGGTGCTGCCATGGGGAGGGATGAACTCCCATCCTTCACTTAAGCTCCTGCTGGAGATACAAAAGAAGATCCCAACTGGGCATCTTCTGGGCGAGGAGTCGCCAACGTTTTGGACCTCAGGGACCACCAAACTCATAATTTTTAATCCTGTGGACCACTAATATGAATTTTCACTGACGGTGGCTTGCTGACGTTGGTGGAGAAGTCAGTCCCATATTCCAGAGCTGCAGTAGTCACAGGACCAGTCAGCCAGCTCTTTGGTCATCCCAGAGCTTCTCCGGGTGGGGGCCAGCGGATAGGTGGGCCATGTGGGCGCCACAGCCTTGTGTTCTCATGCAGCTTGTATTAATTGCTTTGGGGGGAGTGCTTTGGGGGGGCATTTCTCTGCAGACCACCAAAATTTTCTCATGGACCACCAGTGGTCCCCGGCCCACTGGTTGGCGACCACTGCTCTGGGCAATGATACCTCAGGGATTGTCATGAAGAAGAGGGAGTCAAGCTATTCTCCAAAGCACCTGAAGGCAGGACAAGAAAGTAACTGATGGAAACTAAGCAATGAGGGAAGCAACCTAGAATTAAGGATAAATTTCCTGACAGTTAGAACAATTAATCAGAGGAACAACTTGCCTCCAGAAGTTGTGAATGCTCCAACACTGGAAGTTTTAAAGAAGAGATTGGACAACCATTTGTCTGGAATGGTATGGGGTTTCCTGCCTGAGCAAGCGGTTGGACAAGAAGACCTCCAAGGTTCCTTCCAACTCTGTCATTGTATTCTATTCTATCTCACTGAGTAATACTTTCAACCTAGAGGTGCCTCGCTGCTTCCACAACATGTGTGATGCAACTGCAGAGTGTCATGGATCGAATAGGGAAAAGAATTAGTCTGATGTTCAGCAAAAGTTGCATTGGGAAATATGACCATGAATGACCCCCATCAAAAGTCCTACAGATTCTGCAATAGGGATGTGAGAACTTTTGTCATGTTGAAAAGGACCCATTTCTTTGTATTGCAAATCACTCTGGACAATCCCACAACTCTAAACACAGATGGATTCTCTTTCTGGATGACAAGTTGTTTATGAGATAAATATGGTTCTGGTTATCTTCTGCTCTCTTGGGCAGGGCTGGGGTGTTGGTCACCTACAGGATGTTGCAACGGGAACACAGGAAGAGAATCTGCCTAGGAATAATCCAGGATAGCATAAAACCTAGTTTTGCATTACCCAGAAGTTCTCCATCTGCATTTTCAGAAGATCTATGGCAGCTGCTTCCCATTCTGGGACAAGAAAGGGATGAAAAAGAAAGTTTAAGTTCTCTCAGCTTTTAAAAATTGAACTTCTCACCTCACCAATCCCAGGGAAATTGCAAAATTCTCTTTCCACCCCATGCACCAAGCGGGGCTCATGCTTTCTGCATGGTTGTTCATTCATTGCGGTCTCCTCCCACCTAAGATAACATTCAGTGCAATTTTTGCTCCACCAAAGCTTGTCAGATACCTTCAGCCACACTCTGGCCTTGTAAAATATTCCATTGCCAAAAGATCAAACCCTGAAATGGGCCTTTCCAAGAGCTGATATGAGTCATTGGAATCCAACTATACAGAAGAGGCAGTTGTGAGGTAAGAAAGACCCACTCTGCTGCAGAATGCTTTGCATAAACCCATAGTGAAGGGCATTCTTATCCCCAAGTCTTGATAGTTTTTCCTGATAGTTTTTCTCGATAGTTTGTTGTGTTAAGAGCTGCCTTATTTCATGGATCTCTCAGTAAATAAATCTATGGAGAACGCTGCCCTAGCTTTGCCTGAATCACAAGAACCCAAATTAAAGGAAAGAGTCCAGGAAGGAATCCAAATTAAATCAATCCTAACAATCCTGACACCTTCCTGTGAAGATGTTCCCACCAACACTTGAAAGATAAAGATTAACAGACTTTGAAGATTCCTTTGTAATAGAATCCAAGTGAGTGATGGGAACATTGCATCTAATTATCCATGTCAATGTTTCCAAGCATTTCAAGAGAGATTAGAATTAGAATCCACTCCCCATTCTGTCAGTTTTAATAGCTCATGAGTTATGCTATTGAAAGCCTGGTTTAACCCCAGTGATTTCTATTGATTCCCCCTTGCTCTTCTGAAATGAGTCTAGGTCCCTTCCCCCACAAGCCCTGCCCTGAATCTGCCGTGTACTTCCTACAAGGCCATGGATTTCCTCTCTTTCAGGTCTCAAAATTCACACACAGTTGCTAAGTGAGGAAAACATTTTATCGGAGCAGATAATAGCAGACAAGAAAAAAAAATGTAAATCAACACAATAGTTTGGAAAGAAAAATGGTCTGGGTGACCATGCTTTTAACAGGAGCACGCAAGAGTAGTCAAAATCCAGTCCAAAGTTCAGAGAGCCAAGTCAAGTTTTGTCAGCTAGTCCAAGATCAGAGTTTCACAAGCAAGATTCACAGGAATGATACACCAAAACAGGAAACAGACCGCTGTTTCCAATGAAGATGCATAGAACAGGGGTGCTGTTTAAACCAGGCTGCAGCCAGCTGTCTTCAATTAAGAAAGGTTCTTCTTTGCTTGGCAAGGAGTCTCACTGAGCATCTTTGCTCTGCTTTCTGCTCTACTTGTCAGATTCTTCTCACATCATCTTCATTTGACTTCAGCTTCAGCTTCAGCTATTCTGATGGCGCCTCTGTTTGATAAGAGTCAAGTGATCCTTGGCTTGATGTCTCCTGAGGTCGACATTCCACTCATTCAGCTGGACCAGTCCATGAAAAGGGAGCTTTCAGAGATCTCTACAAGTTGAACTCAGAGCTCATCTGTTGCTCCAAGGGACACATTTCGGCATTGAGAGGAAATATCTTCTCACCAGATACAATTTCTAGCTTTGAGGATTTCCATTCTCTTTTCTAAAATTGAAACCCCAAAACACTGTGCTATCATTTATTAATTCTCTCATAGAGTATGAGTCCAGAGGTGGTATTCAGCAGGTTCTGACAAGTTCTGGAGAAACAGTAGCGAAAATTTTGAGTAGTTTAGAGAACCAGCAAATCCCACTTTTGACTGGGCCCGCCCTCATCTATTCTCTGCCTCCTGAGTCCCAGCTGATTGGCTGGGTCTTCTTTTGTTGCCCTGCCCAGGAGAACAGAGCTGGAAAGAAGGTTAGTGGGGTGGGGAAGGAATGTGGATTTTGCAGTAACCTTCCCCCAGGAGTGTGGAGGGAATTTTACAGTATCCTTCCCCTGCCATGACCACCAAGCCCTGCCCACCAAGCCACACTACGCCCACCAAGCCATGCCCACAGAACCCGTAGTAAAAAAAAAATTGAATCCCACCACTGGTTTGAGGGGATGGTGTCATATCACCAATGAATGCCAGGTGTCATTTAGATGTCATACTCTCTATATAGTCATCATGTGATTCTGGTGGGTTTGAGGGGTTCTGGTTTAAAAGTCTCAACTTTTCTATTTTTCACTTGATCATGGACTGGATAACTCTTTTCTTATTTTCCCCAGAATCCAAGGGGGGTTCCATAGTCCCCACATGGGATCACAGTCATGTGGAAGTGCCCTATTTGATAATGTAAGTAGAGTTTGGTAAAAGATGAAGGCTAGTTTGATGTTTTACCTAGCAGCTTTTGGTTTACCCTAACAAGAAAAATATATTCTTCTTTGAGTTCTGGTACCTTTAGTTCTGCAACTTCAATCTCATACAATGAGATGAAAAATGTTTAAAAGATTTGCAGAAGGGTGAGTGTGATATAGTCCTTGTGGAAGAGAAGAAGACAGTCTGGGAGGAACGAAGAGAGGAAATAGGATCCTGTAGGCATAGTTATCAGGTGCCATAACATAATCCAGACAAGTGTAGTACACTTCTGATCCACATCATTAAAATGGCATTCCTGCGTAGAATACCAGGTAGCCAAGCTAATGAAGTGATAAGTTCCCTCGAGAATATAGAGGATAAGAGCCATTTAGAAAAATAGAAAACTGATGGCAGAAAAAGACTTAGTGGGGCCCATCAAGTCTTCATCCGTGAATCTTCTGCCTTCCATCACCACCATAAATATTTCTTGGGCAGCCACTCCTGGAAATCTGTGGAGGATTATTCATACTGGTGTGTCTTCTAAAAAAAAAAATTGCAAAATTCAGTTTAGTGATTGCTTTATCAGAACCCCAAGCATGTTAAGATGTTCTGAAGTGAGAATGCAAGGGAGGGAGGAAGGGAGGGGAAGGGAGGGGAGGACGGAAGGAGATAGGGATGAGGGGAAGGAGGGAGGAGGGAGGGAGGAAGGAAAGAAGGAGGAAGAAAAAGAGGGGAGAGATAAAAGAAGGAAACAAGCAAGTAAGGGAAGGAGGGAGGAAAGAAAGAAGGAAGAAGGGGGGAAGGTTGAAGGAAGGAAGGAGGGAGAGAGACAAAGAAAGAAAGAGAAAGAGAGAGAAAGAAAGAAGAAAGAGAAAGAAAGAAAGAAAGAAAGAAAGAAAGAAAGAAAGAAAGAAAGA
>NW_020769330.1:10900043-10970951 GCF_900518735.1 Pseudonaja textilis | reverse complement strand
AAAGAAAGAAAGAAAGAAAGAAAGAAAGAAAGAAAGAAAGAAAGAAAAATTATCAAGGCCAAAATAGCAAGGTTTGTAGCAGAAATAATGTAGGAAATAGCAAAAGGGATGTCTTGAGGAATAAGCACTGTACAGTGTCAAAATAAATCACCCAGACCAGATGGCATTCATTTGATATTCCTGAAGGAACTACAGCTTTGAGTGCCTAGACTACAAAAAGTCCAATATATAATGGATCATTAACTATTGCAGCACCTGTTCTGGGGGACAAGTGCATTTTGTGTTCCAAAAGGAGAGGGGGGGAAAAATAACCTCTTCAGCTATTTCCACGGAAGGAGGCCTGGCAAAAGATTACTGCTTTTTCGTTAAGTGTTAGAAAACGTGATTTGTATTTAGAAAGGAACTGGCGCTATAAAGGTGTTTGTAGAGGGGGGAGAAGGTGTATGTGCGTGAAGGGGAAAGATTGAATGCAGGTGAATTATGCCTCTCTCACATCCTTGGACAGTAAAATTTTGAAAGCCTATTAAGAAAAGGGAGAGAGAGAGATGAAATAAAATATTCCTATTGGAAGATGTGTTCCTGCAGCAGTGAAAATACAAAACGTGAACCCCAGCCGGTGCTAGTCTCCAGAAACTGATCTTAAAGACTGATATTTAGTAGATGTTTTGCCAAGAGTCAGGGGAAATGTGTGTGGAAATTCTCAGTCATCCAGGTCATGGCTGTCCCAAAGGTGTTCGTTTGTTTGTTTTCAGAAGACAAAACGGGGCTTTCTTTGTTTTTCCTTGAAACTGGTCAGAACCTGTTGAATACCACCTCTGTTCTAGTCTCTTCAAGTGCCTTTCTATCAGATACATACCAAGCAAAATGTTACCCAAATCTCTTAGAAGACAGCTAGGAGCTCCTTAATGATTACAACAGAGATACCCCAAGGTTGCTCCGTTTCCATGGTCCCTGGGTTCTGTGTAGAAGCTCCCAACAACCCCTTGTTTGTTTTTGTTTTTTGTTTTACTAAAACCTGGCACCAGGACTTCATGGTCCTCCTATGGCTAGAAAATCGCCAGATCTGACCTTGACTGACTGGCACATGATTTCAGGCTGGGAATTGAAAATCTGAGACTTTTACAGCGAGAAATTCTTTGAAGCCACGTGAAGATTCTTTATCCAGCAAGTAAGAGTGAAAAACAAGCAGGCTAACTCAAAATGAGCTCTCAAGTTCTAGACTTTTCTTAATATGAAGAACCCGAAGGTGCTTTTTCAAGAGGCAACTGGACTTTCTGGTTTTCTCTGAAGAGGTTTCGCTTCTCATCCAAGAAGCTTCTTCAGCTCTGACTGGATGGTGGGGAATGGAAGGATTTATACTTCTTGCAGACAGCTGGTCATTTGTATTATTTTAGAGTCATTGAGGCTACCTGGAGGTTTATCTCTGGGGGATCAACTTGAGTGGTGCAAATGGATGTGGAGCCTTTGACACAGATAATGGGTGCTAATGGATGTGGATCTTGACATACACATTAAACCTGCAGGTGGCCTCAATGGCTCTCTAAAAGTAACATCTTCAAGGAAAAATCAAGAAGGTCCAGTTGCCTCTTGAAAAAACACCTTTGGGACAACCATGATTTGGATGACCGAGAATCTCCACAAACATTGAATATGAAGGAGAAATCAAAATATGTCAATAAACTCCTTGAAATAATAAATAGTCTCCCGCATTGCCACTTATGACGATGATGTTATCCATCCCATCATGTCTGACTTTTGGTGATTCTATGGACTTCTTTGGAGATTTCCATCAAGGTTGTATTGCTTTGGAATCTGCTTGCACGAACAATTGATGAATCTAGTATTCTCCTCCCGTCTTATTTTTTTTACTTTTTTATTTTATATTTATGCCAGCCTCCCTATTTCCCATGAATCCATTTAGCATGTAGTTAAGTTTTTTTCAATTCTTAAGTACCGTGTTTTTCCAACAATACGGCTTCCACCAATAGGAAGGCCCAGCATGTTTATATTTATAAAATCAAATTAAGCCCCTCCCCCTAAATTAAGGCCTATATTAAAGATGCGAAGTGGGGGGTAATGGTGGGGGGAGCTTGCCGTTAGGAAGTAGCTTTGTTGCATACCCAGATATGGTGCTGCCTGCATTGACTTTGGCGTTGGTGGGGCACTTCATATCAGGAGACCTTCCTCCACCATTGCTTTCCCTTCTCCCTTGCTGCTGCAGCATTTACAGCAACACCACGGCATTTGGCGCAGCCACACGCAGCCAACCAGAGCTCCTCTCTGCAACCGGAGCCCGGCAGAGACACTCAGCTTCAGGCACTCCTGTCGCCACCTTCCCTTCACCTTCAAAGGCAAAGCCAATTCTTTTAAAAATGACATCCTACTACCGGTACGACAAAGCCTCCCCTGCCTGAGAAGGCAGCCCAACCCCATGGGGGGAAGCTAATCTCCCGGGGCCGCAGTGCAGGATTGGCCCACCCTGGGAAAAGCACCCAGCTGCCATCCCTGCCTGGCACTGGGCAGAGCATGAAGAGCTTTGCCTGGGGCGCCCATTGCAGCTGACAGGTGGGCCCTCCTTCCCAGCAGCAGAGCTCTCACCAAGGCAGTGAGTACCTCCTCACCGGACCCTCTGCTCATCCTGCCAGGGCTGCGCCAGAGCCGTACGGGCTGGGCAGAGCTGGAAAAGCGAGCTGCGGGTGAGCGCCCACCTGCCAAGCAAAAAAGAGTCGGGCCGACCTGAGCTTTGCTTCCTTCCCAAGTCCCTCCAGCATAAACCCAAAGGGGCCACTGGGAGAGGCCACCCGAGGCAGTGATAGCGCCCACCCATCCATGGACAGGAAGGCAAGGTGATGGTCTGTGCCACATCCTCCTCTGAGCTGAGTCCCATCGAGTCAGTGCCTCTGCCTGATGCCCATTCTGCTGCAGCGTTTGGAGCTGCCGGCACATTTGAAGATGCACGGGGACGGGCTGGGCGAGGGGTGGAAAGGATGGGCAGCTTCGGGCTCTCTCCACTGGACAGGGAAGCAGCGCTCCCATCACCTCACCTCCCTGTCCATGGACGGGTGGGCGCTATCACTGCCTCAGGCAGGCTCTCCTGGTGGCCCCTTCGGATTCACACCGGAGGGACTTGGGAAGGAAGCCAAGCTCAGGTTGGCCTGGCTCTTTTGCTTGGCAGGCGGGCGCGCACCCGCAGCTCACTTTCCTGGCTCTGCCCAGCCCGTACGGCTCTGGCGCAGCCCTGGCAGGATGAGCAGAGGGTCCGGTGAGGAGGTACTCACTGCCTTGGTGAGAGCTCTGCTGCTGGGAAGGAGGGCCCACCTGTCAGCTGCAATGGGCGCCCCAGGAGAAGTTCTTTGTGCTCTGCCCAGCACCAGGCAGGGATGGAGGCTGGGCACTTCTCCTGAGGTGGGCTGATCCTGTGCTGTGGCCCCGGGAGATTTGCCTCCCCACATGGGGTTGGGCTGCCCTCTCAGGCAGGGGAGGCTTTGTTGTAGTAGGGTGTCGATTTTAAAATAATTGGCCTTACCTTCGAAGACGGTAGGGAAGGTAGCGACAGGAGTGCCTGAAGCTGAGTGTCTCCACCAGGCTCCGGTTGCAGGGAGGAGCCCAGGCTGGCCGCACATAGCTGCGCCAGCAAGGGAGAAGGGAAAGCAATGGTGGCGGAAGGTCTCCCGATACGAAGTGTCCCACCAACGCTGAGGTCAACATCCAAGCTGTCGCTGCCCGCCCACCCAAGGTTGCAAGTGGGGGGGAATTAAGTCACTCCTGAAAAGATGGCCTAGCTGTTTTTTCAGAGGTCAAAAATAAATAAGGCCTGGCCTTATTTTGTGAGAAACACGGTAGAAGAATTGAGACAAGTGATGCTTCCAATTGCCAAGTCGAAAGGCATTATGCTGTATTTTAATAAATGGGCTTTCTTGACAGTTTATTTTTAATTCCCCATAATATTGGGCTAAAATTGATTCCCTGGGAATTTCTCAGGGAAAGAACAAGAAAAGCAAATCATAAACCACCAGTCTTGCCTTCTTAAACCTTGGAAATTGGGCTGTGACAATAATTTGGAGATATTGAATTTTCAAGACTTCATTCTCACTCGTTTTTTCTCCCCACGTTCTTTTTCTAGCTTGGGAAATTGAAGCAATTTAAAACCTTTCTTTCAGTTTACCAGAAAGGTTTACCAACATCAGCTTTAGGGGGCTCAAACATTATCTTTGAGGAAAAGTACGCTCTGTTTATATCTCCTTTTATTCCATAAATAACATTCTCACCCATCTGTTGATTTATTACCAAATGACCAATAATCAGTTCATAGAACATGGAAAAATAGAGATGCAAAGGACTTTGGAGGTCTTCTAATCCAATCCCTTGCTCAAGCAGAATACCCTACACCAGTGGTGGCTGACCTTTTTTGGCTCCTGTGCCGATAATCGTGTGCTAGCACACAGAAGGCAATGCATGCTGTCCCCCCCATTGCTCCTGTACATGCATATGCGATTCCCTCCCTCCACCCCCTGTGCATGCATGCCAGATACCCGACAATCAGCTGTCGGGCGGTGGCGCACCTGTGCATGTGCAGTGGGGTTCTTCAGGGTGACCTCTCGCACGCCGAGGGAAATGTCTTGCATAGATTCACCAATACGGCCCTAGTTATCTAGACTAGATATCCAGTCTTTTTGAAAGCCTCCAGTGATGGAGCACCCACAATTTCTGATGGCAAGTTATTCAGAAGTGGTATTCAGCAGGTTCTGACCAGTTCTGTGGAAATTGGTGGAAATTTTAGGTAGTTTGGAGAATCGGCAAATACCACCTCTGACTGGCCCCACCCCCATCTATTCTCTGCCTCCCGAGTCCCAGCTGATCGGCTGGGTCTTCTTTTGTTGCCCTGCACAGGAAAATTGAGCTGGAAAGCAGGTTAGTGGGGTGGGGAGAGAATGGGGATTGTGCAGTATCCTTCCCTGCCATGCCCACTAAGCCACGCCCACCAAGCCACACCATGCCCACCAAGCCACACCCACAGAACCGTTAGTAAAAAAAATTGAATCCCACCACTGAAGTTATTCCATTGCTTGATTGCTTTCACAGTTAGGAAATTTCTCCTTCATTTTAGATTGCTTTTCTCCTTGGTTAGTTTCAATCCATTGTTCCTTGTTTTGTCTTCTGGTGTTTTGCAAAATAGTTTGACCTCCTCACCTTTGTGATAGTCCCTCAAATATTGGAACACGGCTATCATGTCTGCCCTAGTCCTTCTTTTCACCAAATTCCTACAACCGTTCTTCATACGTTTTAGCCTCCAACCCCTTGATCACTCTTGTTGTTCTTCTCTGCATTCTTTCTAGAGTTTCAACATCTTTTTTTATGTTACGGTGACCAGAAGTGGATGATGTATTCCAAGTGTGGTCTTAAGAGTTTGTAAAGCAGAACTAGGATTTCGTATTGTTATTTTATCCCTCTGTTAATGCAGCCTAGGATTGCATTGGCTTTTTGGGTTGCTGCCATGCACTGCTGGCTCATATTTAAGTGATTTTCTACTCAGACACCAATATCTCTTTTGCAGTTACTGGATTTGAGCCAAGATTCACCTAGTTTGTACTTATACAGTTGTGAGGTGTAGTTTCCTTTTTTTTTATACCTAAGTGTGAAACCTTCCTTTTATCTATGCTGAATTTCATTTTGTTAGAGAGGGCCCAGTGTTCAAGTCAGTCAAGATCTTTCTGGATCTTGAGCTTGTCTTCTGGCTATATAATATAAGATCCATTATACTGTATTGGAATTTTGTTTTTTTTTGCTCTGCCTAAAAACCCATTCCTGGCCCTTGCCTGATGGCTAGGTAAATTCCATCATTAGTAAAAGCCTTTTTTTCAGTGTGTGTTCATGTGATACTCAAATATACCATAAAACTTAAAACAATAATGTTAATTAAAAAAAAAGTTTCTCACCCAGCCAACACATTTTCTCTTTCAGCCTCTTCCTTTCCGGAGCTGCCCCGACTTCAGCAGCTTTGGGGCTGCCTCTTCGCCTCTGGCAAAAGGGACTTCTCCTGGGTCAACCAAGGACTTTGCGGTGTCCCTGGGATCCACAGGGTATACCCCTCACGATGACCATCCCTACGGGACGGTTTAGGTCCATTTGGACCAGCCAGGGGCGAATATATCGGCTGCAATCTTAGAGCTCGATTGCAAACCGTGACGCCAGCTCCGAAAAGGTGATTAAAAAACTATATGGTTATTTACTGGGAATTAAGCTAGAGGAAGAACAAGTTAAAGAAACTATGATTGCTTGGGGGAGGAATTTTGGATATGGGATTGATTTAGAGAAATGGCAAAAACTATGGTTGCAAAATTATAAAATGACAATGTCAACAGCTTATAAAGAAAATCTGTATAAGATGTTTTACAGGTGGCATTTTCCCCCGACAAGGATAGCAAGAATGTTCAAGAATAAATCTGAAAAATCCTGGAAATGTCATCAGATACCTGGCTCATACTACCATATGTGGTGGACTTGTGAGGATGCTAGAAAATACTGGACTAAAATCCACATGTGGTTGGAAAAAATGACAAAAAAACACATAGATTTGAAACCGGAGTTTTTTTTATTGGGAATCTTACCAGATGCATACAGTAAAGACTTGAAATATCTGATTGTAAATGTATTAACTGCGGCTAGGATTGTATTTGCTAAAAATTGGAAAAATGAAAAAATTCCATTGCCGGAAGAAATTATTAAGAAAATATTGGAATGTGCTGAGATGAGTAGATTGACATTTGAAATTAGAGAGCAAGAAGATAAACAATTTTATAAAATTTGGGACCTTTTCTATCAATGATTGGATGATAAAGTACAATAATAGAATATTTAGAATGTTAGATAATAAGGAATATCTTTGTTTTTTTCTTTTTCTTTTGTTATTTGACATCATATCTATAAAGTGTTTTTTAGGATAGATTTGGTATGATTATATGATTTGTTATAGAATAAATTACTTAAATTATAGTTATCTCATAAAGTATGAATGAATAAAATTATAGTCCAATGATTTTTTAATAATGATATGAAGACATATAAGTTTGGATTGATAATAATAGTTATTATGTAACATAACCATAATTGAGACTACGAAATGAATGCACAAAACTGATGAACCAACCGACACACTGTTTGTATATATGTACGGAAGAGAGCTGATGTTTTTATGTTTTGTTTGTTTTGTTTGTTTTTAAAAAAAACCAATAAAATTGTTTTTTTTTAAAAAAACTTAAAACAATAAAAGGATTCAAAAACCAATAGCAGAAAACAGCCTACAGTGATGGAAATGCAAGAAACACTACAGGTTATCCTCACAACCTTTCATTCAGTGATCATTCTAAGTTACAAGAGAACTGAAAAAAACAAACTTACAACCATTCCTCACGCTCATTTCTTTGCTTGCCTTGAAGTGGAGACATCAGAGACAGCTAAAATACACCCATCAGCCATATTATTACAGGAAGTGATGAAATGGGCCTATTATTCATCCTGCAAAGTCTGCAGTGGCTTTTTTCAAGCCACTGGGAGGCCGAAAAAGGCCTCAAACCAGCCGAAAATGAGCTGTAAGGCGCACGCATGTGCAGTGAAATAAGTTTGCCTGCAGCTCATGTGCCAGCACAAATGGCTCTGCGTGCCAGCTGTGGCACGCGTGCCATAGGTTCGCCATCATATGTATAGAGTTTCCTGCCTGAATAAGGGGTTGGACTAGAAGACATCCAAGGGCCCTCTGTTATTCTGTCCTATTCTATTCTATTCTAGTCTATTCAGTTCTGTTCTGTTCTGTTCTGTTCTGTTCTGTTCTATTCCTATTCCTATTCCTATTCCTATTCCTATTCCTATTCCTATTCCTATTCCTATTCCTATTCCTCTCCTGTTCTGTTCTGTTCCTATTCCTATTCCTATTCCTATTCCTATTCCTATTTCTATTCTATTCTATTCTGCTCTGTTCTGTTCTGTTCTATTCCTATTCCTATTCCTATTCCTATTCTAGTCTGTTCTGTTCTGTTCTGTTCTGTTCTGTTCTGTTCTGTTCCTATTCCTATTCCTATTCCTATTCCTATTCCTATTCCTATTTCTATTCTATTCTGCTCTGCTCTGTTCTATTCCTATTCCTATTCTTGTTATGTTCTTGTTATGTCCTGAGGACTCTAGGAGTTCTCACTCAGGTCCACTCACTTTGTGTGGGCGTTATTCCCCCATCCTCATTGGTTGGTTCTCTCCAGCAGCCAGCTATAAAAGCAGGCTGCGGGGTCCAACCAGTTGCTGATTGCTGCGAGCCAGTTCCAGGCGTGGCAAGCACGGTCAGCCCTTTATTGTATAATAAAGTATTGTTGCACTCATGCTCTGGTTCAGCCTCTCATTGCTCAAACTTAACACTTCTGTTCTGTTCCTGTTCCTGTTCCTATTCCTATTCCTATTCCTATTCCTATTCTGTTCTGTTCTATTCCTATTTCTATTCTGTTCTTTTCTATTTCTATTTATTTCTGTTTCTATTTCTATTTCTATTTCTACTCTACTCAATTCTGGCAGGGGTGATGGGAGCTGTTATTTGACCTATCTGAACATGTCAGATTGGGGAAGGTTGAACTACCCAGCATTTTGGCATCTTCACTAAGCTACAGAATCTCTTGTGCAGAAGAACGAGGTTAGTCCAATCAGTAAGATACTGGTGATTCCTTCCTCCAGTAAATGCAAATAATTCTTTTACTCTGGGTTTTAATATGTATGAGATGAAATGACTTTTCCACATGGCAGAATGAGAAAGAAGAAGAAGAAGAAAAAACCCTCATTTGAATATTCTTTATAGATTGGTGGTTGGTCGCATTCTGAAACTTTGGTACTGCTGAACATTAATTTTCTGTAGCTGGCTGTAATAAAATTGTCTATTGTCAGCAGGGAGCTACATTTAAAAAGAAAGTTTCACACGTGACAAAATCCAGCCACCTGTTTAGAAAAATGGTAACAGTAAAAAGGATTGTAAATAGGGACAAACAAGGATTCAACACCATGCACAGAGGAACTTCAGGAATAAAGCAGTAAATCTACTCTGTGGGAACAACTTACACGTCCTGTGTTAATACCAGAGAAATAGTTTTCCGCATCTGTCACCAATGCAGAGACCTGGTTTAAGATGGGTGACACAAATTATGGTTCATTTATTTATTCACAACATTTTTTATTCTGTTCTTCAGCCAAAAAGGCTCTCCAGTTAGCTGATGTACAATCAGTAAAATTATCTACTAATTCCCATGCGTGGGTTTACATCTTAAAGAAACAATACAAAAGGAAATAGAGAAGGGAAGGAAAGAGGAGGAAAAAAAACTTCAGAAGCAGTTATTTGGGTGAAATTTAAATTCTTAAATAACAATCATCTGGGTGTAATTCAGAAAAAGAAAGTCTATTTTTTTCAACCAGGCTCATAAATTGGCCTGCATTACTAAATTGCCTGCTGTTATGGCTTGATAACATCTGAAACAGTGGCTAAAATGACTGTTTTCCTATTTTTTTGTTTGAATGCGTAAATTAAACCAGCCCTTATGATCGAAACAGGAAGAATGGAAGGAAGGACAACCAATAAAATATGCAAAATAAAATAAAAATGCCTTGTAGACAGCCATTAATTAGAGAAGTATGCAGTGAAGTTGAACAGTACTTATTTTAAATCCACAAAGCTAGTGTGAATATTCATTTATTTGGGTGACTGCCCAAATTAACATTCTTACTTTATGGGTCTATGAAAAATATACAGTTTAATTCATGCAGCTAATATACATTTTGAATCTAGAGCAGAGTACGTAACACGATCAATCTTGTAAATTTCAGGATAAAAAAAATCCTTTGTTATAATACTTCCAAATATATTAACATTTAAGCTGGATCTTTTTCTCTAAAAGGTGAATATTAGGAATATGCACAACTTAAAAAAAAATGCAGTTTGCTCTACTGCCCAGGAAGTGACTAGATGTTTTAATTCTAACAAAAAAAATAAATAAATAAAAATAAAACTTTTTTTAAAAAAAAATGAGGGGAGGCAATCACTTTTAATTTATTTGAACATTTTAAAAAGCCAAGATGCTAAAATCAGCATCAATGTGTTCCTTCTTTTTTCTTGGATGATTCTTGGAATGACCTCATGATGCTCAACATAACATGGATTTTTTTCATAGAACACACCAAAATTCCTCATTTTTTTCCCCCTTGAAGCCATGGAGAATCCATCCATCATTGAAAATGTCTTTGACCATACAGGAGGCTTCAAGAAAGGAGTCAAAAATAGCCACACAAATTTATGAATAACAGCATTGGAAGGGACCTTGGAGGTCTTCTAGTCCAACCTTCTGCTCAAGCAGAAGACCCTATACCATTCCAGATAAATGATTGTCCAATTTCTTCTTAAAAGCCTCTAGTTGATGGAGCACCCACAATTTCTGGAGGCAAGTTGTTCCACTGGTCAATTGTTCTCACTGTCAGGAAATGTCTCTTTAGTTCTAGGATGATTTTATCTTTGATACGTTTCCATCCGTTACTTCTTGTCCTGTCTTCAGGTGCTTTGGAAAACAGATTGATCCCCTCTTCTCTCTGAGAGACCCTTGAATATTGGAAGACTGCTATCATTGGAAGTGGTGCCGTGGTGGCGTAGTGGTTAGAGTGCAGTACCGCAGGCTACTTCTGCTGGCTACCGGCTGCATGCAATTTGGCAGTTCGAATCTCACCAGGCTCAAGGTTGACTCAGCCCTTTCATCTTTCCAAGGTTGTTAAAATGAGGACCCAGTTTGTTGGGAGCAATAGGATGACTCTGTAAACCGCTTAGAGAGGTTTGTGAAGTGGTATATAAGTCTAAGTGCTCTTGCTATCATGTCATCCCTAGGCCTTCTCTTTGTTAGACTAGTCTGACAGAGGCCAAGGGTGACATGGCAGGATGATGTGTATCAACCCAATAAACAGGAACGGATTCTGAAAAAAAGCATAACCATTTTAGAAGAAAAGCACCAGATTCAGATGCTTAAAGCCCTGAAGATGTAGAACTCAACCCAAGCATTGATGAAGGTTCATAACAGGCCAATGGTTGTAATCTCATAAGATCTGAGCACTGGCAAACATAAAAACACTGGTGTAAAAAGGAACCCCATGGAAACACCGATACTAATAAAGATGGAGAAAAAGGGAAAACGTAGATAACCTTCAACACCAATGGGTTGGATTTGGCTCAGTTCTGATTATGAGTTGATTAGTTCTTCCTCATAATTCTTCTAATGGGCTGAACTTTGAAAATTTCGTGGATGCTTCTGAGAATAATTGTGAAGGATGTTCTCGCTTAAAACTAATGCCTGTGGCTAACTAAGCTGCAACCTTTACTCCACAGGAAAAAACACATTCTGATTAGTCCCACTATTAATTGCACTGACCCAACTATATTTAGCTGTGAGGTCAAAATTCTGTTCCGCTCCAGATTTTCTTGATAAATGAAAAGGAATATCTTAGTAAGTAAACTAACAATGAAGATTCATTGTTTATTATCCAACACCAGCTACACTGCTTGTGTTGCTCCTCTACTTTCTTTTAAAGTAGAGGAGATCAATTAATTTATGTCATGAACTGTTTATAAAATAGATCTAACAGAATAAAATATATGCACTTAGACCTATTTGGGAACTGGTGGCAGATAATTACTTATTACACACGGATATGAGAAGGTTGCATTTTCTTTTAATATTTTCCTTCAAGGCAGCCATCTAATCTGGCTCGCAGTGTTAATTTGGGAGGAGGCTGGTAGCACATTAGCTTAACCAAAATAATTTTAGTTATTAGACTAATTTAGGTGGAACCACAGTTGGCTTATAAACTACAGATGGTCCTTGATTTATAAGCACAACAGAGGCCAGAATTTGCATTGCTAAGCCAAGTGGTTGTTAAGTGAGTCACTCCCGATTTTACCATCTTTTTCACCACAGTCGTTAAGAGAATAATTGCAGTTGTGAAGTGAATCCAGCTTCTCCATTCATTATGCTTGACGGAAGCCAGCTAAGAAGGTTGCAAATGATGATCACACAATCCTGGGATATGGCAACCATCCTAAATGCATTATGGATGCCTGTTGTGGCCTCTCGGCTTCCTGCCCCCACATAGCAGCTGAATCAGACGAGGAGGAGGAAACGTGGGAGCATTGAGGCAAACTGAGAGCTCCGAGGGGGGAGAGGAAATGGAGCTGGCAGAGAAAGAGAGAGAGAAGGAGGGAGGGAGAGAGAGAAGCAGAGCCTAGGCCATCCGTCAGCCCTCAACAGCCCTCAGGTCTGGAGGTGTTTGATGAGGAAGAGGAGGAACAGCTGGGTCCAGTGCCTGATGCGCAGAAGGCAAAGGAGAGGAGAGCAGTGGAAATCTATGGGCTGGTCCTTGGGAAGGAAGCCCCACTCTAGCTCTGGGGATAAAAGGCAGGGGGGAGAGAGATGAATAGATGTGGCAGACAACTATTCATCTCCCTGCTGGACAGATTTGTTAGCCTGCTGTGAAAGAGAGAGACTTTTTTCCGGGGCTGCTGGCGCTCCTAATAAAAGAATGATTGAGTTAACTTCAAAGGGTTTGTTGTGTTTGGGGAGCTGGGTCACTAAACAAATGGTTGCAAATCAAGGACTGCCTATATACTCAAGAAATACTTACCTGTGGTTATTCAAGCAACTGGCAGGACATAATAACCAAGATGCCAAAAGCTTCACTCCTGAACAATACTTGGTAACCATTACATGAAAAGATGGGATGAATTCTTATTAGATTTGCTGATTTTCCAAAACAAAAACAACAAAAATGAAACACTGGGCAGTTTAGCTAACGGCTCCTGGAAGATATGCAAAAACAAACAAACAAACAAACAAACCCTCACTCAAAATGATGTGAAAATTAGGAACCTTGAATGAAAACAACAGAGGGATCCTTTTTGCACTTAGGAAAAATAAAGAAAATGTATAGATGGAGGCAGTGGTGGGATTCAAATATTTTTACCACTGGTTCGGTGGGCGAGGCTGGGTGGGTGGTCTTTGCACGTGTGCACACACTTTGCATGTGTGCGTGTGCCAGACGCAGACTTTGCCCCTGCACAATCCCGGTCGCTTCAGCAGCTGCCACACGGCACTCTTCTGTGCCACGCAAAGTAGCTGCGCTTCAAATTCAGCAGATAAAGTGAGTATGGGAGCCCAGGCAGGCGGGTCGGCCCAACATCAGAGCGGTAGAGAGAACCGGTTTGGTCTCCACTGCTCATCGCTGCTACCAGCTCGGCAGAACCAGGCAGAACCAGTAGAATACCACCACTGGATGGAGGGAATGCCATTTTTTTAGTAGCATTATTAGGTACTAAACTGCTAAAAAGGCAAAATCTGCTTTAGGGAACAAGGGTATAATTTCTGAATTACAAGAAGTCATGGTCCTTTTTATTTCGGGTTACCGTAGTTATCCAGGTAGTCGTCAACTTATGACCACAGCTGGGAACATAATTTCTGTTACTAAGCAAGATAGTTGTTAAGTGAGTCATGGAGGATTTTGTGACTTTTTGCCATGGATATTAACTGTAAAGTGACTCACGGCATCATTAAGCAAAGTTGAATTCCCCTATGGATTTTTCTTGTCAGAAGCTGGCTAGGAAAGTTGCAAACTGCAATTACATGACCCCAGGATGCTACTAACCATCATCAATGTATGTTGGTGGGCCATGCATCTGAATTTTGAGCATATGACTGTGGGGAAGCTGCAATGGTCTTGAGTGTGAGAATTGGTTGCAAGCCACTTTTTAAAGTGACGTAACTTTGAAAAGGCTGGCTGGGCAATTCTGGGAGTTGAAGTCCACAAATTTTAAATTTGCTAAGATTGAAAAATACCAACATAGAACAAATTATCTCAAGCTTCAAAATGAACTCAAGGTATTTGGGACCTTTGAAAAATTCAGAAAACAGTGTTTTTCAACCGAGCCATCTTTCAAAATAATACCCAAATCTGAAGGCTACTTTAAAGCTGTTCCATTTTTACATTGTGAGTATGGAAAATCTCTTTCTATGCATGCCCTGTTGTGAAAAAAACTCTTCAAGAGTGCCTACAAAATGTATGTGTATTGATTTTTGGTAATTTACCTGAAGGGTGGATTTGGATTAGTACAGCTTTTGCTCCAATTGTCTTGAATTGAAGGTTTTAGTTCCGTCCTGCATTGATGTGCCCGAAAGCTTTTCCTCTCCTAAAATAGTCAAAACTCTTCCTTTGTCTGCTTGTCTTTTTAGGATATGCTTCAAGAGAGAAATAAACAAATTGCATTAGGGTTTATTAACTGCTTCTTTCTACTTTCAGCCTGCTTGGTAAATTTTTACTTTCTGGCCTCTTGAAATACAATGGAAAGAAAGAAGGAGGTTGTTCTCTTACATTCATAAATACATTCATTCATTCATAGCCTACATTTATTATTTTTACAAATAATTCCAGGAATTGAACTTAGATAATACTCCTTCATCCTCCTTTCCCCCACACAACAACAACCTTGTGAGGTGAATTGGACTGAGAGCCAATGCCTGGCCCAAAGTTACTTAGGCAGCTGGCTTTCATGCCTAACATGGGATGAGAACCCACAGTCTCTTGATAATTGGCCCAAAGCCACCCAGTGCTTTGGCCCACCAGCTGCCAAACAGAGCTGGCAGCAGACTTGGACAATGAGGAGGTTGGGGAAGAACTGGGCCAGTTCTGGAGCCTGGGGAAGGCTCTGATGGATGTTCAGTGTCAGACACAGAGATAGAACCAGGGCCGTCGGCATTTCCTAGCCAGAGAGGCAGCTGCCTTTGGAGTCAGAGATGAGTGAGGAGGAGGAACAGCTGGAGCCTGTTCCAGATGCGTGTATGTGCAGAGCAAATGGAAGAGGTGAACAATAAACCAGCTCAGGAAGCAAAACAAATGCGGATGCTGACTGGCCCATCCATGGCTGGGGAATAAATAGGAGGAAAGGGGAGTTGTTTGGACCGTTCGCATTTCTGGAAAGTTTGCTCCTTGTGTGTTTTGTGTGACAAAGACTGCCTTGCCATAACTGAGGCTTGTCTATTTCTATGTTTGAACTGACTTAATTTGCAGCCTCCGGACTGGGAGCTCACAGTTGTCATGCCCCTGGTGGAGACTGACTCTGAGGGAGAGGAGGAACAGCTGACAGCTGAGTTGAGGTGTGGCTCCAGAGGTTGTGGAGGAGGCTGGGGAAGGGCAGAGGCCAGCTGAGCAGTCAGAGGAGGACCCAGGCCCATCCCTTCTCCATCCTAGGACACGCAGGGAGGAGAGGATAAGGGAGAGACGTGGTCTACTCAGGAGGAGAGGGCCTTGATCCTCTTCATGGGCTGCAGCTGTGACAACTGGATAAGAGGACAGACATGTGTACAGGCGAATGCTGGAAACAAAGTGTGGAAATGTCTCTAGTTGATCGTTCCTCTCTGAGTTTGGCATCCTTTCCAGTGTGTGTTATCTGTGGATGTCCTCCAGCCCTTATCTTGACTGGTTTGTGTTGCTTTTTTCCTTCTTCTTGTAACTGTTTGTGTGGGAGTTTTTTTGTCTTCCATCAAGAATATTTGGAGCTTAGAAGCAAAGTGAAGGAATAAAAGGAGCTTCACCTGTTTTCTGTGACTGTGTTTGTTTTTTATCCCACCCTGGGTCATCACAACAGCCTTGTATTTATCATAATGAGCTGATAAAGACTATTGTTTCAGTTAATCTCTTGCAGGACTCTTGCCTGGACTTTCTGTTGGTGAATGCAATTAATTCCCAATGTGTAAATAAAGAGGGGTTTTTCTTTGTGGGGAGTCTGTTTCTTGCTTCTGCAAAGGCTGCATCAGAACACCCAGCAAGCTTTTATACTAAAGTGGGACTAGAACTCATAGTCTCCTGGTGATTGGTCCAGAATCACCCAACAGCCATTTATGCCTAAGGTGGGACTAGAATGCACAATCTCCCACTTTCTGGCCGGTGCCTTAACCACTAAACCAAATTGGCTCTCAAGGAAGGAGCTGCAGAACCAATATTAAAAAAGGAGATTTTTCACAGATATACAAACCCACACTTTTACACAACTTCCAGAATAAATGATCTGGTAAGAATCTAGAATATGCTGCTTACCTGTCTTTCAAGAGCCGCAGTTACTTATAAGTTGGATTTTGTTCTCCACAGTTCTTATGAATAGGGAGAGCTTTGGAGAATTGAGGGTGGGTGGGTTAATCAGATCCCACGGCATATTTTTAGCTTGTCTGCATGCAAACAATTTCAGGGAACCAAATCAGTCTTCAATTTGCTACAG
Source organism: Pseudonaja textilis (assembly GCF_900518735.1). The sequence continues at coordinate 10,954,630 of NW_020769330.1, read as the reverse complement.
ATCGCAGCTATGAATTACCTGGAGCTTTCGTGCCGGCATATTGATTACTCTACAGTCAAATACGAAGTACAGTTTCAAAGAGCAGATAATAACACACTCCCCCTTCCCAGGAATTTATTTATTTAGAGTTTTAATCAACCCTGCTTCTAAAGATTCAATGAGGAAGAACATTAAAAAAAAGAAGTGTCAGAATTATAATTGTATTGCCCCTAGATGCTAAATGCTTGCAGGAGGGAAAAACAAGTAGTATATTTTATTTCTGAACTATATAAGGGCTTAGCGTTTCACAAAAGAGCAGAAGGGAAGGGATCAGGTGAAAATTTTACTGAGTCTATACCAGGGGTCAGCAACCCACAGCTCTAGAGCCCATGTGGCTCTTTCATCCCTCTGCTGCAGCTCCCTGTCGCCGGTCAGCTCCACAATTGATGGGGCATTCAGTTAGGGCGGGTAGAGGGAAAAGGACACTGTGCTAGGAGAAGACTCTATGGTGGGGGAACCTGATGTTCAGTTGGCTCCAGAATTGAACAGGGGGTTTCTGGTTAGGACTTTTGTGGCTCTTTGAGGGCTTAAGGTTGCTGACCGCTGATTTATGTTTACCTAGGCAAATTCTCAATGGGTCCATCTAGAAGCTCAGAAACAGATCGTGGATGTTCAATTATCTGAGTTGAGAGGAACAATAGTTTTTAAGCAGCATATTAAGCCTGGATCCTCGTGTGTGTGTGCGCGTGTGTGTGTGTATGTGTTGTATGTGTGTTCATTTCAATGGCTCTTATCAACATTTAAATAGATGCAATGCAATTACTTCCCAGTTGTAGGTTGATAGAGAGTTACACAGAGTTGGTTAAAAGATGGACAGCTATATATGAATGTTTTAAATAATTAAATGTTTCCCTCTTCGGTCCTGTTACTTGGGTAATGCCTTTTGGAAATGTCCACCTCAGTTGGACATCTCTGCAAAGGATGTTCAACTTTGTGACCAACCTCACCATCAAGGGGTGGGGTTTAAGCATCAGGAGAACACTGATCACCCTCATTTCAAGAAGGCCCTCCTTTTTTCACAAGCTCCTTTGTTCTGCAAGGCTGAAGATCACACCCCCAGTTCACAAACAGCCATGAAAATAAATAATTCAGTACTTCTTCTCAAGAGCCTTCAGTGCTTTACAGTAACAAGATCACACGCTCGTTATCTATACCAGTTCAATTAACAGTTCTAACAAATGTAGCCAACTGAGAGTTACAGGCTTCTTCCAGAACAACGGTGACAAGGCTTAAAAAACACTTTCCACCCCCCAGTCAAGGATTGTAAGCTATGATGCTTCTAAAAGACATTGCACTTTTAATTATCATGAACATATATGCGTATTTCTTTTTTGTCGAAAGTCTTCTAGTGAGTCACAGAAACAATGGGGCTGATGAGAAGGATTCCACATAGTTAATATTCTCGTTTTTCTTTTTAGATTCCTAAACTCTTGCACGTGATACAATGGCTAAGGTGGTCAGATGGGCAGGTAGACTTACACTGACCACTTACACATAGCCAAAGTAAGAGGCAATAGTTTTAAAAAGGAAGCCAAGTAATACAACCAACACAGAGGTGGGATTCAAATTTTTTAACAACTGGTTCTGTGGGCATGGCTTAGTTGGTGGGCATCGCTTGGTGGTCATGTTATTGGCTGGGTGTGGCCAACTCAATATCATTCACATCGAGGCACGCATCTCCTCGCCTGGCCTCTCATGACTGTGGGGATGCTGCAACAGTCGTAAGTATGAAAAATGGTCATATGTCACTTTTTTCAGTGCCACTGTAACTTTGAATGGTCACTCCACACAAGCAAAGTACCAGCAAATGAGGGGGAAAAACTCCAGAGAAGTTCCTGAGACAGGAAGTCTAGTCCTGCCAAGAATGTAATAAGGGTTAACAGAGAGGCAGTTTCTGTAAGCAACACCAGAATGTTTCCTTCCTGCCTTCCTTACAGGATTAGGCCAGTAATTTCTTCTAACGACCGGTTCTCCAAACTGCTTAGAATGTTAACAACCGGTTCTAGCAAATAGGTGTGAACTGGTAGAATCCCACCCCTGAACCAAAGTAATGCTACTCCACATTAACAGAGGGATAGAATCAAGATCACATGAACTTCTAGTACCACTTTATAAAGTCTTAGTAAGACCACACCTGGAATATTGCATCCAGTTTTGGTCATCACAATATAAAAAAGATGTTGAAAACTCTTGGAAAGAGCAACAAAGCAACAAAGATGATTAGGGGGCTGGAGGCTAAAACATATGAAGAACGATTGCAGGAATTGAAAGTGTGAAAAGGACTAGGGATGACTGGATAATATTTGAGGGGCTCCTAAAGATGAGGGGGTCAAATTATTTTCCAAAGCATCAAAAGACAAGAAGCAATGGATGGAAACTAACCAAGGAGAAAAGCCACCTAAAACTAAGGAGAAATTTCCTAATTGTGAGAGCAATCAACCAATGGAATAGCTTGTCTTCACAAACTGTGGGGGCTCCATCACTAGAGGCTTTCAAAAAGAGATTTGGACAACCCTTTGTCTGAAACAGAATAGGGTCTCCGGCTTGAGCAGGGGGTTGGACTAGAAGACCTCCAAGGTCCCTTCCATGCCCCATGTTCTATGCTCAAAATTGCGTATGCTCATGAACATGTATTTTTTTTGTATAATGATGTTATTCGAGGTTATAATGATAACGGTAAAGACTAATACAAACTGAAAAAAGAAGAGTAAAGTGTAGGAGGTACCAAAAAAGGGGAAAATACTGCAAAAGAAAAAAAATTGAAAATAATAAAGAAAAAAGAATGTGTGTGTGTGTGTGTGTGTGTGTGTGTGTGAGAGAGAGAGAGAGAGAGAGAGAGAGAGAGAGAGACTTTCCACCTTTATCACAGCAAGTATCATTTATAAAGTTTTAACTTTACTTAAAATACAATAAATATTTTCTTCTTCCATATCACATTTATAAATAAATCTATAAAATAGCTTCATTTCGGTCCTGGTGTCAGCAAAAATTCATTAAGGGTTACCAGATATAACCCATATCTGTTCTAACTCTGATCAAATAAAACAACTTTCTTTTACTCCTAACAATCTTAACCTTGAAGCTACTCAAATAAAATTGTAGAATTTAATTTATTTTCCTTTTTTTTTTATCCCTTCTTATAAAATTCTTCAGAACTTTAAGAACCCTCTTTTGTAAATCCAATATAGGAAAAATGATCCAGCGCAGTCTCTAGTTTTATTGTTTTTATATCTCCTTTAATTATTAAGACAGCAGCTGGTTTCTTTTGTATGTACAGTGTAACATCTTCTTCAATGTCATCCTTCTTGCTTGTCAATTGTAAATCTACTTTCAGCTCAGTCTCAATATTGTCAAGTAGAACTTTTTCCTCTTTCAAAACTTCTTTTAAATACAGACTACCCAGTGGTGGTATTCAATTTTTTTTACTACTGGTTCTGTGGGCATGGCTTTGTGGGCTGGTGTGGCTTGGTGGGTGTGACATGGCTTGGTGGGCATGGCTTGGTGGCCGTGGCAAGGGAAGGATGCTGTAAAATCCCCATTTCCACCACACTCCAGGGGAAGGATATACTGCAAAGTCCCACTCCCTCCCCAGCCCACTAACCTGCTTTCCAGCTCCGTTCTCCTGTGCAGGGCAACAAAAGAAGACCCAGCCAATCAGCGGGGACTTGGGAGGCAGAGGATAGATGGGAGCAGGGCCAGTCAGAGGTGGCATTTACCGGTTCTCCAAACTACTCAAAATTTCCGCTACCAATTCTCTAGAATCTGTCAGAACTGGCTGAATATCACCTCTGAGACTACCTATAGAGACAGATGTCTCTGTTGACACTATTAAAATTAACTTCTGAATCTACTATTCAGAATCTTTCAATATGTTGAATGTTTAAAATGTTTTGCTTCATTATGTAATTGCATATTAAATTTAATTGTTCTCCTTTAATCTACTCTTTGGTTCCCTTTAGTGTTCCATCTTCAAAGTTCTATCCTATTATATTTGTTTTAAAAAAAAAATCAAAACAAAGGCATTTCCCATAGGATTCTTTATAATGACTTCCAAAATCTCATTTCAAATGGACCTTTGATCCATTTGTAACTTCCTAAAATCAAAGTTTTAATCCCCTTTTGCTTTTCATTAAAAAAAAAATAGTTCTCAGAATTGTAGTTAGAACTTCTTCCACTAAAGATTGAAGGACACTCAGCCAATGCTGTAAAACTTGCCAGTCCAAAGGCTCCTTATAGCAGAACATCAGTTTAAAAAGTCATTTCCAAAAATGATTAGAAAAGGAAGTGTCTAAATGTAAAGTACTTCCAAAGGCATCAACCACGATTTGAGCAATGTGCCTATTCCCTTGTCTCTCACAGTTCTAAACCCACTAGGATCTGCTATCTTATAGTCTCCTCGCAAGAAACAACTATATGGTGCACTTGTAGAAAATCTCAAGTCCTTTCCATGTCCAGAAAGGCATCATAAAAGAATTGTCTATTCAGTGACTCTATATTCTGCTGCTGTTGGAGTTGTCTTCAGTCCACCATTTCATCCTCTGGAAGTCCATGCTAAAGTCCATGTAAAAGTGCAAATGTCAGGATTCCAGCAGTTGCCCTGATTAAATTATCGAGCCAAGCTTCAAAAACTTCAAAGGATATATTAAGAGTGAACATGTCGGCATGACACATAATTCATTCTTACCCATGACCCTGTTTTTCCCCCATCCCTCTGGGTGTATCAGAATTAATATTCTCCAATGAAACATGTTCATAGCTGAGAGTCATCAATCACATTCTCCAATTAGGAATTTTCAAGGCAGAACTTCTGGTAGCTTAGTTACAATCTTTGCAAGATAAGAATGGAATGCACTTTGGGTTTTAAACTGCTGCACTGCTCCTTCAGATTTCTCCCCCCACCTCCCCTGTTCATGGCAACTGTCGTGCTCCTGCACCCCTTCGATGTCGCACAACAGTATCGACTCACATGCACTTCATCCAGACCCAGTAGCGTTGTGTTGCTTCATACCAAACTATGTGGGACTGGTTGCCTTGCTCTGGAGTGTGCTGGCCTGTTTGCCTTTGCCACAGCTCACCTCCGGGTTGCCTGGAATGCGTTTGCCGAGGCGCTGGGTGATGATGTGTGTAGATGCCACTCAGTGGCAGTAAACCATATGGGCAAACCCAGATGGCATGTACCAAGCACAGAACTGTCGGTTGGAGCGATGATTGGAATGATACCTTGCTAACGACATGGGACATTGTTGGTGATGACTTGGTGGTGGTAATTATGGTGCTGGTGATGGATTAAGATATTGTGTTCTGATTAACTGCATATTGTTTGGGTTAAGTTAGAGGCTTAGTGATGTTTCTGGATGTTAGTTTCACCGAAGGTGGCCGGGAATTGAGGGGGTGTAATTATGTATAGGCATAAATACAGGTGTGTGTTAATGTAAGCCCAGAGCTAACTTTGAAACTATTGCTTAGTTGTTTCTTCTTGTCACTGCTTGGAAAAGAATAAACAACATTCTGCCTGTTTGAAAGAAGTGAGTGGACTTTTCATCATAGTAGACCCAAAGAGCAGCTGACAGCAACTCTAAAACAGTCAAAGAAATGTTTTATGAGTTGACAGCAAATTTATAATTTAAACAAAAATATAATTCCAGACACCTTATCATGGGGTGGACAAGAAGGTCTATCGCTGAATGGGAAGGTGAATAAGTCTCCTGTCCAAGTGTAGATAGATAAAACGTAAAGCTCTTCCAGTTTACCTTTTCAAATAGAGTCTGTTCTGATTTGACCTTGACTCATGGGGGCATCATGGACATGTCCATGTAGGTTTCTTGGAAAAAATATGGAAGTGATTTGCTATTGCCTTCTTCTAGGATTTATGGATTTCATTTCTTCTAGTCGGTACTGCTTTTTTCCCACTCCCCAAACAAGGGGAAAAAAAAATCAAATGCTCCAGAGGACATGAAGGTAATATAGTGATGTCACCAAAGAGTGAGAAATCAAATTGTTCGGCTGCCCTTTTACAAAACATGTTAAGCATAGTTGAAAAAGAAGAAAGTCCATAGTAATATTAGGTTGGATCTAGACACAATCACACGGAAAGTGAGTTCACGTCCATGTTGTTTGCTTATCCATGATTTATTGCATCAACCAGAATTGTCTTGTACTAATCGATTTACATACAAATGTGTAGTCCAGACAATGTATGTTGTTACAGAAATGGCTAATTTCTATTATTAAGAAAAGTAAAAAGCATAGGTCTTAATGTCTTTTTCAACTGCATGAAAGGAGTTGGAAGTCAAGGCCTTTTTTTTTCTTTTTCCCTTTCTTTCCCCCACTATCCACTTCCCTTTTTCCTGCCCTAATTTCCCTAATACTATTTGCTTTTGTATTCTTTTTGTATGCTATATTATAATCTAATAAAACTACAATCTATAAAAACAACAATAACATAAATTATAGCTGCTTCATCACTGGAGGCATTTTAAGAAAAGTCTGGACAGCCACCTACCTGAAATGGTATAGGGTTTCCTGCTTGAGCAGGGAGTTGGACTAGATGACCTTCAAAGTCCCTTCCAGCTCTGTTCTGATTGTAAGGGATAGCGATAAGTTCTTAAAGTTGTACTTGCTCAGAAGAAAGGAGAAGTTCCCTTTTCTTTCTTTTTTCTTTTCTATTTTTTCCCACTTTTTTCTTTTTATTTTTTTAAATCTTCTGTAGTTTGTATTAGTTTTATCTGTATAATGTATTTTAATAAAATTATTATACAAAGGACTGCAGAAAGTTAGCACGCACCCCTCTCCTAGAAGCCTGAAATATTATAGGAAATATTAAAAAGGCAGAATAAATTCCCCTAAAAGAGAAATAGAAATCTTAAGGGACACAGAAACTCAGTCCCAGCAGATATTTTGGTGTCAGCTTATCTACAGGACAAAAGATCTTCACCCTCAGGACATAATAGGATTAGCTCTCACTCAGATCCAAAGCAAGACAAAGCCATTAAGTCATAATAGGAATTGCCCAAATCTCCTTCATTACATCACCCAGCAAGATTCAACCAAGCCTGGGGCTCAAGACAACCTCCAAAGTTACCCCTGCATGACTCCATGGGAGTCTGACAACCAATCAGATTTCTTTCACAGGAACAAGAAGCAAATTCAAACCACAAGAGAGAGTATAAATCTCCCTCCTTCTCTCACACATCTGCTCAATTTTGCCAAGGATCTCAAACCATGTGGTCCTATCCACCATTAAACCATCCTTCCAAGCAGTCTCCATGTTTCCAGTGTCTTTCTTCTCACTTGGAATGGAACCCAGATGGACATTTCTTCCAACAGGACCAGAAAAAGGTGTAGCCCACACAATTTCAAAGCCAAAGCTGAGTAAACTACAGTATGGTTAGTATGAGGTGTGAAGACGGACTTCTTTGAGTTATGATGGTAGAAGACACCATGGTGGTGCATTCAGGTTCTGACCTCTTGAGGTCTGCTGAGTTGTCATTCTTGACTCTTAACGATGTAGCCATTCCCCAGAGAGAGCTGGTTGTAAAATAGGATTTGCATGTCCTGCTTGAAGAGCAGGTGGCAGCTATGGAGTCTCTTCACATCTCTGTCCTGTGCACCAATTGCTGTTCTTACTCAGGCTTTGTCCAAATTAAGGAAACACAAACTGAGCGTAAAATCAAACCTATTTTAATGCAATGCTGGGAATTTCTTGCATTCCCAGCCAAAACTCATTAGACACAATCCTCTGAGATAAGCTCACACCTTTCAAGGTTGTAGAAGGCTGCCAAGAAACAGAAGTCCAGTTACTAGAATATAAACCGACAGAAGTTCCAGCAAAGACATACCAGAGTTGGCAGGGCTTCAAGGAGGACTCAGAATCTGTCAAACGACTTTGCTTCCTGCAAAGCTCTTCGTCATTGAGGACTGACTTTTATCCTTGATGGGAGGGGCAATCACCTCCCAGACTTACTCCTGAGTGCTTACTCCTGCTGCTTCAGCTGCTCTCTCCTTCGAGCAGCCCTGCGCACATGCGCACTAGGAACAGGCTCCCCTGGGTCCTCTGCTTTGCTGCTGCCAGACTATCCTAAGGCTCTGAAAGCAGCACCCCACTCTCAGGTGGTCCTGGCCCCGCTCCCTGCATCAGATGCAGGACCCTTGGCCAAGTCCTCTCCAGACTCCCTGACTGGTTTCCTTTCGTCCTCACTGTCTGATACCTCTGCCGTCTGCACCAGCTTTCGGCGAACCACAACAATTGCATAATTTCCTGGACCAAAGGAGGCGTTGCTTATTATCATTTATACTTTAGTCCTGTCTCAACTGGATTACTGTAATGCATGTTTTGTGGGGCTGTTCTTGAAGACCATCCGGAAATTGGTCCAGCGGAAAACACACAATTTGGGGCAACTCCACATTTTGTCCATGTTACACCACTGCTGTGCAAGCTGCAGTCACTTAACTTGCTTTCCATGTGCAATTCAGAACTGGTGGATAGAAGAGATGATTAGAAGTGATGACTTCTTTTCATGCTTACTCCATCTGGATAGATGAACGTGTGGTAGACAGAAAGTAGCGTGAAATGCTGAGGAAAATCACATATAATTGAAACAACAATCTTAAGCTCCAGCTTATAAAGGAAGAGGCATGATTGCAGTGTTCCTGGATTTGAGGGGCTGCCACAAAGATGAGGAGACTATCATGAGGAAACTATTTTCTGAGGCATCAGCAGTCAAGTCAAGGAACAATGGGTGTAAACTAAGCAAGGAGAAGAAGCAACCTAGAACTAAGGAGAAATTTCCTGACAGTGAGAACAACTAACCTGTGGAACGGTTTGCCTTCAGAAGTTTTGGGTGCTCCATCACTGGAGGCGTTTAAGTAGAGACTGGACAGCCCTTTGTCTGAAATGATGTAGAGCAGAGGGTTGGACTAGAAGACCTCCAAGGTCCCTTCCAACTCTATTATTCTATGTTCTATGAACTCACTATTGGTCACTCTTGGCAATAAATCAACAATGGCTAAGAATATTATTTATGGAATAAAGAGATTAGGGTTATCCTAATTATTATTATTAAAATGGAAGAGAGGAAATGTGGACTATAGAAAAGTAGATCTTGATGAGGATTTTGAACAGCAGGACAGGAAAATCTAACGTTTTGATCCGCAGTCAGAATCTTGGGATCACATGGGGAAAACTGGGTAAGTTTGATGGTGTAAAGAAACTTGTCCAGTTGTTAAGACACTGTGCCCTTAAAGTAATGGTGGGATTCAAAATTTTTTACTACCGGTTCTGTGGGTGTGGTTTGGTGGGCGTGGCAGGGGAAGGATACTGTAAAATCTCCAGTCAGAGGTGGGATTTGGCGGTTCTCCAAGCTACTCAGAATTTCCACTACCGGTTCTCTAGAACTGGTCAGAACCCGCTGAATACCACCTCTGCTTTAAAGTTTGTGGGGCACTGGAAACAGTCCTGATGTCTTCTTAGGAAGTAGAAGAACATTAATAGGATTAGGCACCATTGCCAGTTACTTTCTGGCAATTTCCTAATTTGGCCCGCCTTAGGCAATTGCCTTGTGCCTCTAGTCAATTTCATTCTGCCTTTATTAACGGAGAGCAATACTTCCCCTCCCTCTTTTTAGCAAAGGAAGGATTTGCGGTGGGCGTGGGTGGGAGGAATAATTCCTTTGAGTCTGCCAGAATTTATAGAAGTGGAAATTTGAACCTAGATCCTGTCATGTTCGCAAGGTCAGGGGGAGCTGTTCTGGAAATAAATTCTCATCTCATTTCAGCCATAAAAATGCTTTCAAGGTAGGCTGGTAGATCATCTGTCAATGTAGATTCTCAAAGATACCATTGCTTTAAAGAGTTGCAAAACAAGGGCTTCGTTCTCAGCTCTGCTCAGTCCGTTGCATCTTTTTCAGAATCAAATCTGAAATGCTGTCATTATATATATATATATATATATATATATATATATATATATATATATATATGTGTGTGTGTGTGTGTGTGTGTGTGTGTGTGTGTGTGTGTGTATACATATATACATATATAATATATACATATATAATATATACGTATACGTATACATATACATATACATACATACATACATACATACATACATACATACATATATATATATATATATATATATCAACTGGATCAACGGGAAAAAAAACATTGCAGCCATAATATATTCAAACAAGGCTGCCCCCTCCAGTGTTGAATTGGATGAAATCCTTCCAATAATAAGATTTCCACCGCCACCACCATAAGATAGCCCATAATTGATATTTCTGGCTGGGCCATAAATCCAATCGAACCGCTTTCCTTTTACGATATTTAAGGCTGAAATTCCTCATTCAGGAATAATGCTGGGGGTGCAAAATTGTGCTATAGTGCAACTAATGCGTTTCATCTACAAGCTGTCATGTCCATAATACATATGTGTGTATGTGTCTAACTGTTTGCACCACATGTGTGTGTGTGTGTGTGTGAAGAACATCAATAACATGGCCCATGTGTGGGATCGGACTTCTCCCATTGCCACCATTTATCGGAAGCAGGGTGGGCAGGTCGCCGATGTTGATCACATAATCTCAGGGTACCACAACTATCGTAAATACAGAGGTGGTATTCAGCAGATTCCGACCAGTTCTGGAGGACTGGTAGTAGAAACGTTGAGTAGTTCGGAGAACCAGCAAATCCCACCTCTGACTGGCCCCACTCCCTTCTATTTCCTGCCTCCCAGGTCCCAGCTGATCGGCTGGGTCTTCTTTGGTTGCCCTGCACAGGAGAACAGAGCTAGAAAGCAGGTTAGTGGGGTGGGGAGGGAATGGAGATTTTGCATATCCTTCCCCTGTCACGCCCACCAAGCCATGCCCACAGAAATGGTAGTAAATTTTTTTGAATCCCATCACTGTGTAAATACATTCCAAGTAATACACCCATAGAAAGCAGAACTCTGAGGCAGGCAGTTTCCTCAACGAAGTCTTATTGGAGATATCATATTGGCAAAACTGGTGAAAACTGACTCTGAACATTCGTGCAGTTTTCACCTAATTAAAAAGAGGGGTGGGTGGGAGGAGGACCCTTTCCTCAGTCAGTCACGTTGTCCAATCAAAATGCTGGCTGGTTGCCTGGTTACTTTGCTCCTCCTTTCTCCAGTCGCCTGTTGGAATGACCTTGGTTCCCACAGGAGACTATTTTGTTCTGGCTACAGAACCCCTCCATCTAACTATGTCCCCCCCTTCCCTATCCCTTCTTCACATTATGGCAACCCTGAAGCCTCCAAAATGACCCCAGCCAGGTTTGCTTCAAAGTGGACAATGGTATTTACGCAACTTCCCAAATGCTGATCACATGACTGTGGGGATGCTGCAACGGTTGTAAGTGCGAGAATTGGTTGTAAGCCCCTTTTTTCAGCTCCGTTGTAAATCAAATGGTCACGAAGCCAATGGTTGTAAGTTGAGGACAACCTCTAGCAGCTAGATGGACTTGTGAGCTGGGCAGCCTCCAGGTTAAACCTTACTTCTCTGTTGGTCTCAACAGGTAGAGCTCTCTCCCTCTCCATCTTGGCGTCTCCCTCTGCGGTGTGGAAAGTAATAATTCAGAGATATTTTGCAGGGCTCTTGTAAAGAGTTCAATTGAGCAATTCATGAAAGCACTGGACAAATGTTATGTCTCATTATAGGCCTATCAATACTCGGCAGGTGCTTCATGAATCTCTTGCATGCTCTCCTTATTGTTCTTTTTCCCTCTGAGTCAACACTATTTCTTGCTTCCAATCCAAAGTAAAGAACCTGATAGGAATATTTGTCAAATCTGACTCAACCAGGGCAGCTTTCTATTGTTCAACATCGAAACCGCCAATTAAGAGCCATTCAGACTTGTATGGATCATATTTATGAGCTCTTGGTAGTTTTCTAATTGTTTTATTGATACTGGACCCAGTATTAGAAAGCAAACTATTAAATAATTGGAAGCAGAATCCCAGTGAACGGACTTGCATCTACAGGTTGTCCTCAACTTAAAGCAGTTCATTTAGTGACAGTTTGAACTTACAACAGCACTGAAAAAAAGGGACTTAAGGCCTGTCAGGATTCCAGCGATTGCCCTAATTAAATCATAAGCCTCGAGCCAAACTTCAAAAAACTTCAAAGGATTCATTAGGGGCAACATACTGGTACTGTCCTGTATGAAGCCAAGTCTGGAATATGTAATTTACACTCATCTGTGACCCTGTTTCCACCCTCCCCGCCCTGGGTGTGTAATAAATCAGATTCTCCAATTAAGCACATTCATGGGCTGGGTGTCATCAATCACATTCTCCAATTAAATATATTTGTGGGAAAAAGCTCTGGTAGCTTAGTTACAATCTTTTAAAGTGCTGGGATGTACTTCCAATTTCAAACTCCTGCACTACTCTTCCAAATTTCCTTCTCTCCCCCCCTCCCGCCCTTGTTTATGGCAACTCTAAAACAGGCATAGGAATGCTTTATGAGTTGACAGGAGCATTTCTCACACCTACAACCAGTGGTGGGATTCAATTTTTTTTTACTAGCGGTTCTGTGAGCATGGCTTTGTGGGCGTGGCAGGGGAAGAATACTATACAATCTCCAGTCAGAAGTGGTATTTGCCGGCTCTCTGAACTACTCAAAATTTCCGCTATCGGTTCTCCAGAACTGGTCAGAACCTGCTGAATACCAACTCTGGTTGGAAAGACTAAAAAGATTAACGTTTCTCTGTCTGATTGAGCTTGACTCTCAATGAACTCATGGGGACAATCCCAGAGCTTTGTTCTATGGAACAACATGGAAATGGTTTATCACTGCTTTCTTTTGAGATGTTTTTCTTTTTCTTTTAATTTCCCATCTGATCAACGAGCCTGGAATTTCTGGTGGTTACACACCTTTCTAAACCTCTGTTGCCATGTCTGTGTCTGTGCCAGTGGTGGGATTCAAATATTTTTACTACCAATTCTGTGGGCATGGCATGGCTTGGTGGGCATGGCTTGGTGGGCATGGCAGAGGAAAGATACTGTAAAATTCCCTCCACACTCCTGGGGGAAAGATACTGCAAAATCCCCATTCCCTCCCCACCTCACTAACCTGCTTTCCAACTCCGTTCTCCTGTGCAGGGCAACAAAAGAAGACCCAGCCGATCAGCTGGGACTCGGGAGGCAGAGAATAGATGTGGGCGGGGCCAGTCAGAGGTGGTATTTGCCAGTTCTCTGAACTATTCAAAATGGCTGCTACCGGTTCTCCAGAACTAGTCACAAACTGCTGAATGCCACCTCTGGTCTGTGCTCACTCTTATGTTGTACAACTCCACGGACACATGATCAAAATTCAAACGCTTGGCGAAGTGAATGTAAAAGGAAAACCAGAGACTTTTCTTTTGGGTTTACTGGAAAAAAAAACCTGGAAAAAGAATCAGAACTCTGATCTTATATGTATATTAATGGCAGCAAGATTATTCTACACACAGAAATGGAAGGTCAGCCCACCATGGATGAATGGCTGCAAAAACTGATGGAGTTAGCAAGAGATGTCTAAATTGACCATTTTGATCCAAAGGGGGGAAAAATACAAATACTTTTATTTCTATTTGGAAACCACTTCTGGATGTTGTGCTTGAAGCGGAAGAAAAATGAAACTTTGATTTTGGGTTTTACCGATTAGATCAAGCGTGTCAAACTCAAATTTCAATGAGGGCTGCATCAGGGTTGTGGTTGACCTCAGGGGGCCTGGTGGGCATGACCAACTGGGTGGGCATGGCCAGTTTGACGCCACTCACTGGGCATATGCTGACTGGGTGGGTGTGGCCGACTTGGTGAGCATGGCCAGTTTGACACCACTCTCCAAACTGCTGGCATGTTTCCTCTTCACACTAGGTAGACAAGGCCGAAGCCACACCGGCTGACTCCTTACATTTTCCAGGACAGTCCCATGGGCCAAATCTGATCACATCGTGGGCTGGATCTGGCCCATCGGCCTTGTGTTTGACATCCCTGGATTAGATAGACTTGTTGTCAGGGCTCCAGTAGTTAACCCCCTTTTAAATCACAAGTCTCTAGCCTGATCTTAAAAGCTTAAAGAAGATTTATGAGGAGTAGACATGCCGGTGCTAGCTGGGTGTAGCCAACTCTGAGACACATCATTCATTGTCAACCTTGATCCTGGTTTTCCCCACCCCCTGGGTGTATCTTAATTCACATTCTCCAATGGGACACATCCATAACCTAGAGTCATCAATCATGCTCTCCAGTTAGAATTTTGCACGGCAGAAACGTCAGTCACCTAGTTACTATCTTTGAAAACATTTATGGAATGCAGTTTCGGTTTTGCAGCTGCTACACTACTCACGCTCCCTTTCTGTTGGCAACTCTACAAGATCAGACAAATATTTTATGAGTTGACACTTGTTACAGAAATGGCTAGTTTATACTATTATGTAAAAGTAAAAAGTTGAAGTTGGATGTTAATGCTTTATTCTACTGCACCAAAGAGAGTCAAAAGATAATGCCTTTTTTTTCTTTTTCCTCTTTTCTTTCCCTCACTTTTCCCTTCCCTATTTTCCCTACTATTTGATTTTGTATTTTCTTTGTTTGTGATATTATAAACTAAGAAAAAAATTCTAAAAAAAAAAATTCAAATGCTTGGCAAAGGCCTCATACTTACAACGGTTGCAGAGTCCCAGGATCATGTGATCCCAAGAAAGATCAATGGGAAACAAACCGTATTACTCACTTAACAACTTCAGTGATGCACTTAAACATGGCAAGAACGGTCATAAACAGGAGGCAAAATTCACTTAACAATGGTTTTCGCTTAGTGACAGAAATTTGGGGCTCAGTTGTGGTTGTATGTCGAGGGCCACCTGTATTTGATTCTGCATCCCATCAGATGCATTTCAGCAAAGCCATCGCAGTAAACCCATTTCGCTGTGAATGTTTTTATGGCTTGGTTGTTTGGCTTTCCTCTCTTCCTCCCAGTTGTTGCTGGCTGTTGTACAATCGATTTCTTTATCTGCTGTCGGCAGGGCAGAGAAGCCTTGCTGATCTGCTTTATGAACTCAGAGGGAAATCCTTCTCTTTTCACGAAACATGAAACTGACTTTCTTTCTGTACTCTGTGCAGTGCATGTGTGTTTACGTGTCAGCTTTCTGCCCTCAAGGTGTGTTGGACTATAGCCGCTATCATTTGCAGACTTGTTTTTAGAAAAAGCAAGGGTTGTAATGCAACAGAGCCCTGTTGGTATAGTGGTTGCAAAGGCAGTATTGCAGACAAACTCTGTTCATAGCGAGGAGTTTGACCTTGACCAGCTCAAGCCTTCCCTCCTTCCCAGGTTGGTAAAATGGCGAGCAGTATTGTTGGGGGCAGTATATCAATTCTGTAAACCACTTAGAAAGGCCTGTAAAGCACCATGAAGCAGTACATAGGTCTAAACCAGGGATCCCCAAACGTGGCAACTTTAAGACTTGTGGTCTTCAACTCCCAGAATTCCTCAGTCCACAAGTCTTAAAGTTGCCAAGTTTGGAGACCTCTGGTCTAAACACTATTGCTATTATAACATATTTAGAGAGGCAGGATACAAAAGCGGCAATAGAGGCTATTTCTACAGGTTCAAAATAACAGAATAACAGAGTTGGAAGGGACCTTGGAGGTCTTCTAGTCCAACCCCTGCTCAGGCAGGAGACCTATACCATTTCAGACAAATGGCTGTCCAATCTCTTCTTAAAAACTTCCAGGGTTGGAGCATTCACAACTTCTGAAGGCAAGCCGTTCCACTAATTAATTGTTCTAACTGTCAGGAAATTTCTCCTCAGTTCTATGTTGCTTCTCTCCTTGATTAGTTTCCATCCGTTGCTTCTTGTCCTGCCCTCTGGTGCTTTGGAGAATAACTTGACTCCCTCTTCTTTATGGCAGCCCCTCAAATATTGGAACACTGCTATCACGTCTCCCTCAGTCCTTCTTTTCATTAAATTAGATATACCCAATTCCTGCAACTGTTCTTCATATGTTTTAGCTTCCAGTCTTCTAATATTTGTTGTTCTTCTCTGCATTCTTTCTAGAGTCTCAACATCTTTTTTTTTCTTGGCAACCAAATAATGGATGCAGTATTCCAAGTGCGGTCTTACCAAAGCATTATAAAATGATATTGACACTTCAGGTGGATCTTCTGTTAATGAAACCTAGGACTGTGTTGGCTTTTTTTATTGTGAGGATGGGTGCCTGTCTTCTTTGGTAATGTAGAACTGGCCATTCTCAGGCAAATTTTACAAAACAATCCCAATTGGAGGATACAAAAAAAACAGCCTACTTCACCTTTGTAATCTGAAAGTACTTTGTTTAGAAGTTGGTGTCCACCAAGTTCATTAAGACCTACTCACAGACAAGAACACACACAGGATTGCCCTTAGTGCTGTGGAAAGAAATATCCATCTGGTTCAGTTCTAAGCCAGAGAAAAACACTGGAAACATGGAGGCTGATTGGAAAGATGATTTAATGATGAAGCAGAACCACATAGGTTTGTGGTTCTGGGCAGCTGACAAAATGGAGTTGAGAGTGAGGGGTTTTTATACCTTTTTGGGGCTTTGCATTTGAGCTTTCTGTTCCTATGCAAGAATATGTATTCTATTGGCTGTTGTCAGACTCGCCTGGAGCCAGGTAGGGGTTATGTAGGGGTCATAGCTGGCTCTATAGGCAAAATACAAATCGTGTTTGCCTGAGCTAGGTTTGGTTGAAGTTTGTGAGGGTGATGGAAAGAAGGGGCTTGTGTTCTGAAAGGGTGTTGGATAATTCCTATTGTGGCTTAATGGCTTTTTCCTGTGTTGGGTGAGGATATTTGCATATGAATAGAGCTATAAGAGGAACACAGAAGGATGCGGTGGCTCGGTGGCTAAGACGCTGAGCTTGTCAGAAAGGTCAGTGGTTCAGTGGTTCGAATCCCTAGCGCCGCGTAACAGAGTGAGCTCCCATTACTTGTCCCAGCTTCTGCCAATGTAGCAGTTTGAAGGCATATAAAAAAATGTAAGTAGAAAAATAGGGATCACTTTGGTGGGAAGGTAACAGTGTTCCCTGCACCTTTGGTGTTTAGTCATGCCAGCCACATGACCACAGAGATGTCTTCGGACAGAGCTGGCTCTTCAGTTTTATAACAGAGATGAGCACCGCCCCCTAGAGCCGGAAACGACTAGCACGTATGTGCGAGGAAACCTTTACCTCATCAAACATTATTGATTGGTTTCTCTCAATTAGCATAATGCTTATATACAAGATTCTTTGTTTTCGTAACAGAATGTACAATATGTTCAGTGAACAGTTACATTCATAGATTTTGCAACTGTATAAAATAGGGCATTCCAGTAAATCTTGTGTTCCAGGACAAGGTGGAGGCTGTATGGAAAGTGGCTTGCTTAAATTCACTTTGCAAGTTATTAGGAGACAGACCACCCTTTAACCTCACATCTATTCTCACATAACCATGAGCAATGGGGTTTTAAATCTTTTGTTTCAAATCCATTACACTTAGCTAAGACATAATCCTCTACTTCAGGGGTGTCAAACTCAAGACCACTTTGGTGGGAAGGGAACAGCGTTCCGTGCACCTTCGGCATTCAGTCATGCCGGCCACATGACCACGGAGACGTCTTCGGACAGCGCTAACTCTTTGGCTTTGTAACGGAGATGAGCACCGCCCCCTAGAGGCGGACATGACTAGCACATATGTGTAAGGGGAACCTTTACCTTTACCTAGCGCTATCTATCTCTTTCTCTCTTAATGCTGATGTCTGCTGAGGGCAGTTAATGGGAGATGCTTTCTTCCTCTAAAAAACACGTTTCCCCATTTCTCATCTAGGGAAATAGGATATTCTGCCCTTTTAATATTTCTCAAAATATTTCATTCTTCTAGGAGTGGGGCTGGGCGCTAACTTTCTACAGTGGCTTTGACCTCAGCAGTGGCTGACCTTTAAAGCCACCTCCTGGTTTTAAAACATTGTGATTCTGGAAGGCAGAACAGATCTCCCTTTGAATAATTTGAATGAGAAAGCAGCGTGCAGCATTTTTTCAACCCCAAACCCCACCATGTAGGTTTTAGTGAGTGTCTAAAGTTAGCAATAAAGGCAAGAGAAGAAAGCCTAAGGAGCTGTAATAATAAGAAAAAAGAAGGCAGGAAAGGTGTGTGATGGGGTTCAGAGGTATATGAATTAATCTGTTTCATGGGGCTATGCTGTTCGATAACAGTGAATATTCTAGCAAAGGGCTGCGTTTCACACACCTACCTGAAATTTGCTATTATGCATATCCTTGAATGGCACTCCAATCCCCTGCCGGATTTCTACCCTTTAATGTCTGTATAATAAAAAGCAATGTGTATTCTTAGCCCACAGGTAATAAATAGGGAGGCATTCCAAAGGAAAAAAAAAAAAAAGCCCATCTTTAAGAGGAAAGCCGAGATCTTATGGGATATGCATTGCTTTACTCCCTGCAATAAAAGATCACAAATCAAACAGTGAAGCCTGGATGGGAGATTCTGGTAATGCTAACGAAACCCACAATATGGGCAGCATTTGAAAGAGGTGGTATTCAGCCGGTTCTGACTGGTTCTGGAGAATCGGTAGCGGAAATTTTGAGTAGTTCAGAGAACTGGTAAATACCACCCTGCGCCCATCTGTTTGCTGCCTCCCAAGTCCCAGCAGATTGGAGTCCCAGCTGATCAGCTGGGTCTTCTTTTGTTGCCCTAAACAGGAGAATGGAGCTGGAAAGCAGGTTAGTGGGGGGTGGGGAGGGAATGGAGATTTTGCAGTATCCTTCCCCTGGAGTGGGGTGGAAACAGGGATTTTACATTATCCTTCCCCTGCCACACCCACCGAGCAGTGATGTATTAACCTTTAAGCAGACTAAGCACGTGCTTAGGGCACTAGGCCCAAAGGGGGCGCCACAAAGTTGAGAATATGGCTTCATTTTGCAGGAAGTTAGCACCCATCAGTCTCCTAGAAAAATGAAATATCCTAAGAAATATTAAAAAGGCTGAATATTTTCCCTAAAAAGAGAAGTAGAAACTCAGAAGCAGAAGCTCACCTCAGAAGCAGAAGCTCACCCCGCACCTTTGTTAATGGGTGGGCTATTAAGGCCTGGGGAGGAGTATTCTATGTAACAAAGGCCTCTACCCATCTCACCACCTGGCCTGGGAAGTTTGCATCAGCCAGCACTCAGGTGAAGCCATATGGTCCAGACAAAGTTATCTAAGACCCCCGCCCCTGGGAGTCTGACAGCCAATGGGATACATTTCTTACACAGGAACAGGAAATAGTAAGGTGGGGCCCAACAGAAGGTATATAACTAAGGGTCTCTCTCTGCATCTTGGGCCTTTTTTTCCTTCACCCAACATCTTGAAGCATGTGATCATCCTTTTCATTTTGGAGCTCCAAGCCATGTAGTGCAGTCCACCATTAAACCACCTTTCCAACCAGTTTCCATGTTTCTAGTGTCTTTTTCCCCCACTTGGAATTGAAACCAGAAGGATAATACTTCCAACAGTTTGTACACTATGTACCAAGGAGGGGGCACCAAGATTTGTCAGTGCTTAGGGCACCAGTGAGCCTTAATCCACCACTGCCACCAAGCCACGCCCACCAAGCCACACCACGCCCACCAAGCCACGCCCACAGAACCGTTAGTGCAAAAAAATGAATGCCATCCCTGAGACTGCAGTTTTGTTAAGGGCCCCAAATACTTGTCTGCAGCAAAAAAAATCAGCCTTGAAATGTTTCATTCAAGAATATAGAAACATTTCATTGCTTTTTAAAATCCCAGTGACTTAGGGGTATCCCTCTTGGCCTCTTTGAGTCAGGAGGGAAGGATATTAACATAAATTGAGTGTCCACCCCACCCCCCTCCCCTCAGTCTGGCAGGCTTTGTCCTCTCACAATTTAATATGGGGTCCTTTCAGTCTGGTGTAGTAATTAAAGGCATTGAGCCAAGAGACTATGAGGTCTGGTCCCATCTTAGGCACAATGCCAGCTGGGTAACCTTGAGCTGATCCCTCCTTCCCAGCCTTAGGAAAGAAGCAATGACAAAGTACTTCTTCAAAACCTTGCCAAGAAAGCTGCAGGGGTTCTTCCAGGCAGCCACCAGGTGTGAAGGTTGACTGGAAGGTTAGGCTTCAGGGTAGCCTACGATTGATGGATTCCTTGGAGTTCATCTCCCACCCAATGTCAAGGCCGCCAATTGATCCACAGGACACAGGGCCCAGTGGCGTTGAAGGTGCAATTCTTAATTTCTATTGTTATTTATGAATTTGCTTTAGCTCTGTTTTTATCATTTCCCGTGTTGTTCCTCCTGACAGGACTATCAATCTTCCAGGAGCTCGATAATCCTCGGAAGTAATTCTATAAGTCACCAAAAGTCACCCCAATGTCAGAGGAATAATAGAAGATCAATATACCTATGTCAACAGCCTCCCCACCCTACAACAAAACCTGAATGGCAAGAAGGGCTGATTTGAAATACAAAGCATGGAAGCCCAAAACAGAGAGTTGGTAGTAGTCCAAATACCTACTTCCTTCATCCCTTTCTCCTCCTCCCTCCCTCCCTCCTCTTCCTCTTCCCTCCCTCCCTTCCTCTTCCCTCCCTCCCTCCCTGGAAATGGTATTTGATCAGGTGAAGAGCCTGATCAACTTTTTCCCACATTTGTGTTGTGTTATGTGTTTTCCCTACTTTCCCTACTTTGGTAATGAAACATCTGCAAGAAAACCACCAAGCTCAGACAGCACCAAGGTATCTACCCTACATCTTTTATTTCAACTTTTAATTGAAAGGGAAGGAGGGCAGTGGCACTTTGTATAGTAGTTTAGGATAAATGCCACTCAAGTCCCCATCAGAAGACTGAAGCAATTCTGAATTCAAAGGTGGGGTTTTAGCTTTATTTTTCTTTGGAATATGAAATGATTCACTTCCTGGACCACCAAACTGACTAATCCAGTCATTCTGTACAGATTCAGCATGGGTTAAATTGTTCTATCCCTTGAGATTTTACCTAATGAGCGATCAAAGCAGCATTACTATGTATATATTTTTGCCAGCTGCAGTCCTAATTGAAATTTGTTTGGAATTCATAATAGCATTGGGTCATGTTCTACTTATGGCATTAAGTAGTGATTACATCTAATGCTTTTGTCTTTTAATTAGCTCTTTCAATTTTCCATGAGAAAGATTTTTTTTTTCCTAGACAATAATTCACTTTGTATATAATGGAAACAGCCGAGCAATAGTCATTTTGAATATCATCAAGTATGAATGTGTATAATTTAATTTATCAGATTGCAGGCTGGCTATAATGTTAGTGGTTGTTACTTATTAGGCATAAACATTGTTCTCTAATGACGCAGAAGACCTGGTGGTCAAAGACCCCAAATATATTTGGGGATGTAAGAGGGTAAAAGCCTCCATACTATCTTTGCTACCGAAATGCTTGCCAACCCTGACCATCCCTGACTTGTCAGTAAACCTTAAACAATTAACAGAATAGAATAGAATAGAATAGAATAGAATAGAATAGAATAGAATAGAATAGTTTCTTGACCAAGTGTGATTGGACACACAAGGAGTTTGTCTTGGTGCATATGCTCTCAGTGTACATAAAAGAAAAGATACATTTGTCAAGAGTCAAGAATCATAAGATACAACACTTAGTAATAGTCATAGGGTACAATAAGCAATCAAATCATACTAGGAAACAGTCAGTATAAATCGTAAGGATACAAGCGACAAAGTTACAGTCATCCAGTCACAAGTGGGAGGGGATGGGTGATAAGGAATGATGAGAAGATTAATAGTAATAATAGTGCAGTTGTAAATAGTTGGAGAGTGTTGAAGGAATTATTTGTTTAGCAGAGTGATGGAGTTTGGGGCAAAACTGTCCTTGTGTCTAGTTGTTCTGGTGTGCAGTGCTCTATAGCGTCATTTTGAGGGTAGGTGTTGAAACAGTTTATGTCTGGGATGTGAGGAATCTGTAAATATTTTCACAGCCCTCTTTTTGACTTGTGCAGTATACAGGTCCTCAATGGAAGGCAGATTGGTAGTAATTGTTTTTTCTGCAGTCCTAATTGTCAGTCTTGTTGGGCTGCAGAACCTAACCAGACAAAATAAGACAGAAGATCACTTAAGCTTTTCCACTCATATGGACACTTGGCCTGAAACCGACGAGACATGACAAGGGAATTGACTAATAACAGCTACTCAATTAAAAACATAAACAATCCACTCAAGATATGACAATCCTTTACACACACTATAAGGATTCCCCTGACCCATCACCCAAGGTCAACAGCTGGAAACACAGATAAATGAAGATTATCTCACCCAGCAAGCCGAGAAGGTGGCATTTCCTTCCAATTGATCCTGGATCAACCTCTCAACCTTTTGAACAAGGCCTAAGCCTTCCTATAAAGATTCCTAGTCTTCTCATTTGATCTGTAGCTACCTTCAATTGCTAAGCTGTTTGTTTTGAATAAATTTTTATCTTTCCAGATGTCATTGACTGGAGACTGGTCTGGAATGGACCGAGATTGCTCTTCCAATGGGGATATCATTTTTTAAAAGCTTAGTTCTTTGTGATAAGAAATAACTGTGGGTAATGATAAAAAATCAATTTCTGATCCCCTTTATATTGTGGAATGAATATTGGTATCAAAGTCTGGCTAGCTATACTCTTTCCTCAATGTAAAATCTGCAAGAAACTATCAGAGTGTTTGCAATGTGACTGCCATTATGAGACAACCCAGGAGCAAAACATAGCACACAGAGACATTTAACAGTGGCTTATATATAACAGTTATATACAGACATATACGTGGTAGGCAAAATATCTTACAAGCGATCAATCTTCTTCTGCAATGAACACCAGACACAAGGACAGAGGACACATCCTCTAATGGCTGCCTTTCTATAAACACCTCTTAAAGGGATAGAACCCATCCCCGGGCTTAAAGGGAAATACCCATGCTATCCTGATTCATTCCAATTGCATCAGCCACATCTGGTCAGCTTCACTGCTGGTCAGCTTTTAAATCCCAAGACCTTAACAGAAACCTTATCTGAAAAGATGATGGATAAGACAATGCTTAGAAAAGATCTGAGATATGAAAACCCTGAAGTTAAAAAAATAAGTACCAGGAAAAAAAATTAAGCGGGGCTGGGGGGTTAGCAGGGAATTTTGTATTTTAAATTTGACAGGTTAGATCTCATCAAGGTATCGTTGACTCTTATCAACTACACAGATACATTTTTTCCATGATGATCTGTCCTTTGTTTGGTTCTGTAGTTCTTCCACTAGCATACACATCTCCCCTACACTGAGTCCATCTGCCTTCTGCTGGTTGTCTTCTTCTTCTCTTCCATTCTATCTTTCCCATTATTGGAAGCTTCTCCAGAAAGTTTCACGGAATGTGTTTTCTTGGCTGTCCATGGTATTTTTAGCAGTTTTTTCTAATGCCAATATTTTTTTTAAAAAAAACTCAAAAATTCAACTTTTGGTTCCTTAGAGAAAGGATGGATAGGATAGGGTAGGGTAGGTTGAAAGAAAAGCATAGCATAGCATAGCATAGCATAGATGGGATAAAGATTAGAATAGAATAGATAAAGTAAAGCCAATAAAGTATTCTATTCTATTCTATTCTATTCTATTCTATTCTATTCTATTCTATTCTATTCTATTCTATTCCAAAGTCAATGGGGAAGCTAGATTCACTAAACAACCATGTAGCTTATTTAACAACTGCAGTGATTCACTAAACAACCATGTAGCTTATTTAACAATTGCAGTGATTCACTTAAGAAATGTTGCAAGGAAAGTTGTAAAATGGGGCAAAACTCACTTAACACATTTCTCACTTAGCAACAGAAATTTTTGACTCAATTGTGGTCATAAGTAGAGGACTAGCGGTAGAATGGAAATGGAATTGGAATTGGAATTGGAATAGAATAGAATAGAATAGGGATTGGGGATAGGATAGGATAGGATAGGATAGGATAGGATAGGATAGGATAGGATGGGAATGGGAATGGGATTGGGATTGGGATTGGGAATAGAAGAGAAGAGAAGAGAAGAGAAGAGAAGAGAAGAGAAGAGAAGAGAAGGGAAGGGACCTTGGAGACCTTCTAGTCCAACCCACTGGTCCAGCTGGAGACCCCATACCAAATGACTGTCCAATCTTTTCTTAAAAACTCGCAGTGATGAAGCACCCACAATTTCTAGAAGCAAGCCATTCCACTGATTATTTGTTCTCGCGGTCAAGGCATTTTTCCTTATTTCTGTCACGGGCGATATCTGTGGACAATTTAAATGTGTAAAATTAGGGTGCGAGGCATACAAAGACTCTGCATGTTGCAAGTAGAGCTGCTTACAAAACTTTCAGTGATGTTTTTTTCCCCTCCTGTAGGCAAAAAAAAAGTATCAGGACAGAATTCTGTTCTTGCACAGAAGGTAAAACAGGCAGGATTTGGATTGCTTTGCGGAGCCTGCTTGCATCCTACAGGCTTTCTGAGGAGAAATGATGCCAAAAATGCAACAACAGAAACAACAACTGGACACACACGGCTGGGATAACAACATCCCAAACTGGATCCCTGCCAAAACTCACAGATAAGTGAAGAGTCCCCCATCCCATCTCTGCAGTTATAACTGCAGCGTAATATCGACTCAGATATTGCGTTTTTTTGAATAACAGTCACCAGGGAAGAGGCACAAAGGAACGAGCTCCTTTTTTTAAATGCAAAAGGAAGGAAGAAAAAATGAAATTATATTTTTAAATCCTACTTTTCTAATTCAAAGAATGGATCTGTGCTGGTGAACAAATAGAACATTTAAGCTTAATGCACATTTTTTAAAACCGTAGCAGTGAAACCAGAAAATGGATACAAGCCATTTCAGCATATTGGTATTAACTTCCTGTTGGAAAAGAAAATTTCTTATTACATAGTCCATATATGAGAAAACGTATTTATACTTTGTGCATAAAATAAAGATGGAGATAGATAGAAAATTGGGGTGAGAGCTTCTTAAAACGCGGGTGCTTCAACATACATAATCTCTCTTTGCTTGTAATTAACAGAACAACAAAGTTGGAAGGAACTTCAAAGGTCTTCTAGTCCAACCCCTTGCTCAAACAGGAGATCCTATGCCCATGGTGACGAACCTATGGCACGCATGCACATAGAACCTGCTCTGTGGGCATGTGTGCCCTCAACCCAGCTGAGCTCCACCGTGTATGCGTGCACGTCTCCTGCCGGCCAGCTGGTCTTCAAGTCTCTGCCACGCATGGGCAGGGGGGGCAGGGCTCATGTGTGGGGGTGCATGCATAGGGACGGGATGCATGGGTGGGGGGTGGGGAGATGCAGGGCTGCATGGGCATGCAGAGTTCATGCATCAGGCATGCATGCGCACAGATAATGCATGCGTTGCATTTTGGGAATTACGTGTGCGCTTCGGGCACTCGGTGCCAAAAAGGTTCGCCGTCACTGTATTACCATTTCAGACAAATGATTGCCTAATCTCTTCTTGAAAAATCTCCAGTGATGGAGCACCCACAACTTCTGAAAGCAATCTGTTCCATTGATTAACCCTTCTGATTGTCAGAAAAATTCTCCTTATTTCCAGGTTGCTTCTCTCCTTGATTCGTTTCCATCCTTTGCTTCTTGGCCTGCCCTCAGGTGCTTTGGAGAATAGGTGGATCCCCTTAAACTAAGATTGGGTTGCCCTTTAGGTCAACATCAGTGGTGGGATTCAAATTTTTTTACTACCGGTTCTGTGGGTGTGGCTTGGTGGATGTGGCTTGGTGGACGTGGCAGGGGAAGGATACTGCAAAATCCCCATTCCCTCCCCATCCCACTAACCTGCTTTCCAGCTCCGTTCTCCTGTGCTGGGCAACAAAAGAAGACCCAGCTGATCAGCTGGAACTCAATGGGAGGCAGAGAATAGATGGGGGCAGGGCCAGTCAGAGGTGGGATTTGCCGGTTCTCCGAACTACTCAAAATTTCTGCTACCGGTTCTCCAGAACTGGTCAGAACCTGTTGAATGACCACCTCTGGTCAACATGCTGTTTCTTTTCTACCTTGGTTTCCAGTTGAAAGGCAACCTTCTCAGGGTCCATTCCTGTTCCATTGCTATTCAGTGGCCGATGTTCATGGGGTCGTGGTACTATCACACCACAGGTAAGTCAAAGGATTGTGTTGTGGAGATGTGCTTTCCGCAGGATGTTTTTTGACCTGTGTCCCTGCAGAAAACACTGCTCCACAACACAGTCCTTTCTTCAACAGTTCCAAGAAGTCTCCATACCCATTTGCACTACTTAGGTGACCCCGAGGACACAGACAAACCTCCAAGTGGCCTCAACAACTCTCTAAAAAAGAATGCAAATGACCAGCGGTCTGCAAGGAATATAAATTCTTCCATTCCCCACTACCCAGTCAGAGCTGAAGAAGCTTCTGGGATGAGAAGGAAAACATCTTTGAAGGGAAACAAGAAAGTCCAATTGTCCCTTTGGAACAACCATAACCTGGATGACTTAGAATCTCCATAGACATGTGGCAAGAAAGCTTGCAAAATGGGGCAAAACTCACTTAACAACAGTCTTGCTTTAGCAAAAGAAATGTTGGGCTCCATTGTGGTCATAAGTCAAGGATTACCTGTAGTGCATGGTGGCACTGGCTGGGAAGTCCCATTCTCTTACCATCCATGATTCTGTGACTTTTGCTGCAAACAAATCAAACCAGTTTTTGTTGAATGGTAGAAAGTAATGGGTACAGTTCTGTGAGCCAACTACAAATTCTACTGAGAGTGTATCTAAACATTACCAGGCTACAGTAATTGTAAACCAGCTAAGAAAAACTGAGATGGTCAAAGATGACGTTATGCCCTGTCACCTTAGATAAATTCTCCTGCTGCTGTTCCTTCTCAGTTTTCTTTTCCAATTGCAAATAATTTCCTTTCTGTGGAGGGATCTTACTGGATGTACGTGCTTGGGTGCATGTTTTTGTGTCTGTTAATTAAAATTAAAAGGAAGCTAGCATACTGCAAAGCAAAATTTCATCCTGAAAAATAATGTTCATTTGCAAAAAGATCCTTGCCTTTCTCATGGGTCCCATCGGAATTGTTATAAAATAAAAATAGAGAGTCACTACAACCCACAGCTTGGTTTGTAAACATGTTTTATCTACTCATTTAAAAGGGAGACCAAGAGAAACTGATGGTGGGTTCTTCAGTGGGGTTCCCCAAGGAGCTGTTTTAGGCCCAGTACTCTTCAATGTATTCATCAATGTTTTGGATGAGGGGATAGATGGGAAACTCATCAAATTTGCAGATGACACCAAGCTGGCAGGAATAGCCATCACTCCAGAAGATAGGTTTAAGATTCAGAAGGATTTTGATAGACTTGAACATTGGGCACTATCTAACAAAATGAAACTCAGTGGTGAAAAAAGTCAGGTTCTTTTAGGTTTAGGCAAGAAAAATCAAATACACAAGTATAGTATAGGTGGTACCTGGCTCAATAATAGTCACTGTCAGAGGGATCTTGGAGTCCTAGTGAACAATCACTTAAATATGAGCCAGCAGCTGCCAAAAAAGCCAACACAGTCATAGGCTCCATTGACAGAGGGATAGAATTAAGATCATATGAAGTGTTAATACCACTTTATAATGTCTTGGTGAGGCCACAAAAGCATCCAGCTTTTGTCATCACAATGTAAAAAAGATGTTGAGAGTCTAGAAAGAGGACAGAGAAGAGCAGCAACGATGATCAGGAGGCTGGAGACTAAAACATATAAAGAACATTTGCTTGAACTGGGTATGTCTAGTCTGATGAAAAGAAGGACTAGGGGTGAATGATAGCAGTGTTCCAATATCTGAGGGGCTGCCACAAAGAAGAGGGAGTTAAGTTATTCTCCAAAACACCTGAAGGAAGGACAAGAAGCAATGGATGGAAACTAATTAAGGAGAGAAGCAACCTAGAACTAAGGAGAAATTTCCTGAGAGTTAGAACAATTAATCAGTGGAACACTGGAAGTTTTAAAGAAGAGAATAGACAATATTTGTCTGAAATGGTATAGGTTCTCCTGCCTGAGCAGGGGGTTGGACTAGAAGGCCTCCAAGGTCCCTTCCAATTCTGTTATTCTGTTCTGTTCGGTTCTGGGCATCAGAGTTTTGTGCTTGGCCATGCCAATAATGGCTCCTGTTTTCATGACACAATTGAAGTGTGTTTCCATAATCCTGGTCCCAATATACTCTAGGTTATAAAGTCTTTTGCTAATCAAAGTCACATGCTGTTGCATTTCCAGTAGCTCAAAGCCATGTATAGGTAGTCCTCAACTTACAACTATAATGGAGCCTGACCATTACAATAATAAGTTCTGATGGTCATAAAGCAGGTCCCCAACATGGCTGAACTGATTTTACAACTTTTTTAAGGTGGTCATTAAAGCAAACCTTTGTTATCTACTGACAGGAGGAAGAGGTTCCAAAGGTGAAACACAATGGCAGAGAAGGTTCTTTTGCTGGATCCCACTGGCCAGAATACCTTGGCCGATGGGACTCATGGCATGCCTCTGCTACCAGCACAGATGGGTTGGGCCAATCCCATTTGGTTGAGATGTTCCTGACAACCCTGAAGTGAACCTGGCTGAGGCCATCTTGGAAGCTTCAGGGTTGTCCCACAACAGAGGGAGGGGAGAAATAACTAGTTGGGGTTTTGTAAAGCAAAACAATACAGCTTTCCTGTGGGAACCAAGGACATTCTGACAGGTGGCTGGCCAGAGGAGGAATGAAATAACCAAGCAACCAGCCAGCACCTGGATTGGACAGCGTGATCAGTGACTTGGGGGAAAGGGGAACTTTTTACTTTTTAATTAGGTGAAAGCCACAGGAACTTTTAGAATCGGCTTTCAGCCAATATGATGTATCCAATAAAGCTATTCTTTGAGGAATTTGCCTGCCACAGAGTTTCTATATGGGTGCATTACTTGGCCCCTGCAAGTTCCCTTAAATAATCTGGACCCATGCTATGAATGTCTCTCTAGAGACAAGACTTAGGTTCTAGGTGAACCAAAGGTGAGACCATATTATTCAATCTTTCATAAGCCTCAGAAATGTATATTGATTTCAGTCTGTCTAGAATTACATAGGCAAATCAAGACCAGTTCTTAAAATACTTGTGTGGTTGCTATATTTTCTGCTTCTGTGGATGAAAACGTAACAGGTGTCCATTTGTGAATGACTGAATTATTCACCATTCATCATTTTTGAATAGATATTCACTGCCTAGCAGTGGAGCCTAGCAGTGAAGACACTCACCTCCAACTTGGAAGGTTAAGAGTTCAATTCTAGTCAGTGACAGATGTTTATCATTTATTATGTTTATTATTAACCTAACAACCACTCCCAATGTGATGTCCCCCTTTGGAATTTATCATATTTATTATATTTACCAGGGTACAAAGGGAAAACATCTGCTGTGAACTCCTCATAGGTTTCAGGAAGGGCATCCATCCAGTAAATGCTGAGCTCCAACCAGTTGCCCTGACCCCATCCCAAAGCAAGGGCTTACACGGTCATAAAAAAGAGAAAAAAATACCACTGGTAGGTTTAATTATTGCTGAGAATTTTAGCATAATTCTTTTCACAGTATCCCAAGCATTTTGACTAGATACTGAAACTCTCTTACATGACTTTTCTACTGCTACAGTTAGATCTGTTTATAGTAGCTACTTATAATAGTTTTCTAGCTAGCTTTCCATCCTAATTAAACCACGAGCCAAGATTTAGGGCACTGTCATTTTTCAAGTAGTGTGTGAGAGGTTACACTTATTGTCAATTTATCCCAAGTTGTTTAGTTTCTCTTTTTTTAATTAAGGAGGTTACTCCCATGACTCTCTATTTTTAAGTGGATTTTGGCATTCTGCATGATGATTCATGGGCCTTTCACTTCAGACTTTTGATTCAATTTGTGAACCATCCATGACTTTCTCTCTCTTTCTCTCTCTTTTTCAAAACTAATTATTCCATCAGTCTAAATCAAGATGAATGTCCACCTGTTAGAACACAGGCGTGGATTGGTTGCAGTGGAGATGAATGAGTTCTTGGTGAAACACACATTTCATTTATTTTTCTGAGGCTATAGACCAAGTAGTCTGTCTCAACCTACAGCATAGGGCTGTCATGTAGGGCTTCAAAATACCACAAACATCACCATTAGAAGGCAACAAAGAATTAGAGTTCTAGGTACCTTTTGGTGGCCATAAAGCGACCATCTGAATTTTGGGGAACCACAGTTTTGTAGACCTACCTTAGATGTTTCTTCAGAAATCAGCTGCCCTAACAGCCTGTGGAATCATATCGGGATCCTACACAAAAGCTCTAAGCCAGGGGTATCAAACTCATGTCGTCACAGCGACATCATATAATGTATCAGGATTTTTTTAACCCTTCGCTAAACTGGGCATGGGCGTGGCCAGCGCGTGATGTATCCGGCCCAAGGGCTGGGAGTTTGACAGCCCTGCTCTAAGCTGTCACTAAGGATGCTTTGATAATAGAGACTTTGGGATATCTGTGTTGTGTTTAGAAGAAGCAGGCAGGAAAAAATGGTAGTGAAAATCTGTAGGAGTCTCCTCTGCCCCCATCTACCTCCCACAGATTTAAGGAAAAGTATAGCTAGAGACAACTAGGTTTTCTTTCCTTCCTTCCTTTCCTCCTTCCTTCCATACTCCATCCCCTTTTTTAAAAAAAAATCCAATTCCTTCCCTACATATTTCTTCCTGTCACCCGTGTAAAGTATTTTTAATATTGTTTTTATTTCTACATTTTTACAATACCCATAAACAATAAAACGGTTAAAAGGGAAACAAGGGAATTGGGTGAAGTATTTGTGACTTCAGCTGGAACTTGATCTTAATTGCTACCACCAACTCTCCTATTTTTCCAACGGCTTTTTGGAATATATGTATAAAACAACCGAATCTGAAATAGCTATGGAAAAACATCAAATATCTGTATTGCCCTTAATTGCCAGTTGTCCCAGGATCACAGCAGAAGAGCTTTGGAAAATGTTGCTTACAAAACATGCCCTCCTTTGGATAATAATAATAATAATAATAATAATAATAATAATACCATGATTCTATAAAAAAACATCCTACTTGGAACAGCTTATATCCTCCGACGCTACCTGAACAGTTCCTAGGTCCTTGGTTAGGACTCAAGCTGTTGAGCTATCAACCAGCGCCAAAGGCTGTGAATCTCACTAAAGATTAACCAATAATAATAATGAATAGAACTAGAAAATGGAAGCATTGTGAAAGCATTAGCAAAGGATGATGATTACAAATACCTAGGCGCATTGGAAGCAGATAATATTTTGAATGGAAAAGTCAAAGAGTTAATGCAAAAGGAATACATCAGGAGGGTCTGCAAAATATTACAATCAAAACTGAATTCTGGAAACATAATTAAAGCCATTAATACATAGGCAGTTCCAGTGATACACTACCCAGCTGGAATCAACAACTGGACTGTGGCTGAACTGGAAAACCCGGACCAGAAAACACATAAACTTTTGAATATGTGCCACTCTTTTCATCCATGAAATGACATCGGTTATACCTGCCAAGAAGAATAGGGGGCAGAGGGCTATCGCGAATCCATCAAACTGTAGAAGAAGAAAAACAACATTTGAATGACTTAACAGCTGTGGCAAGGAAGGTCTAAAATGGGACAAAATTCACTTAATAAATGTCTCACTTAGCAATGAAAATTTTTGGAGTCAAGTGTGATTGTAAGTCGAGGACTACCTGTACTGAAAATATTCTAACCAATTTGTTCTGGCAGATTTATCATGCAGTGCTAACTCCTAGTTTCTCTGGTTCTTGGCTCCTCTTTCTTTGGGGTAGGGTCCTTCTAGAAACTATACCATGAAATCACGTTAGAACAGATTAACAGAGTTGGAAGGGACCTTGCAGCTCATTTAGTCCAACCCCCCACCCAAGCAGGAGACCCTACACCATTTCTGACAAATGGCAATCCAGTCTCTTCTTGAAAGTCTCAAGTGATGGCGCTCCCACAACTTCCGAGGGCAACTTCTGTTCCATTGGTTGATTGTTCTCACTGTCAGAAAGTTTCTCCTTATTTCCAGGTTAAATCTCTCCTTATTCAGTTTCCATCCATTATTCCTTGTCTAGCCTACAGGT
Organism: Pseudonaja textilis; assembly: GCF_900518735.1. The sequence continues at coordinate 10,922,363 of NW_020769330.1, read as the reverse complement.
GCTTTAGAAAATAGCTTGACCCCTTCTTCTCTATGGCAGCCCCTCAAATATTGGAAGACTGCTCTCATGTCTCCGCTGGTCCTTCTCTTCACTATACTAGCCATGCCCAGTACCTGCAACCATTCTTTATATATATTAGCCTCCAGATGATTATCTTTGTTGCTATAATCTGTACTCATTCTAGAGTCTCAACATCTCTTTTTATAGTGAGGTGACCAAAACTGGATGCAGTATTCTAGGAGTGGTCTTACTAAGGCTTTATAGAATGATATTAGCACCTCGTGTGATCTTGATTGAATCTCTCTGCTAATGCAATTTAGGGCTGCATTGGCTATTTTGGCAGCCACTGCACATCATTGGCTCATATTTAATTAGTTGTCTACTAAGACTCCAAGATCCCTCTCACAGTTACTGCTATTAAGCCTCGTTTCACCCAGTTTATAGTGTACTTTTGGTTTTTCTTGCCTAGGTGTAGGACTTTACTTTTCTCTACACTGAAATTCATTTTACTAGTTAGGGCCCCAGTGTTCAAGTGAAGTTTGACTGAAGGAAGTTCTTCCTTTGGACTTAGGCTAACTTTCATTCTTACAGTCCTCGTTAGCTGTCCAACTTCCCTTCTTTATTTTATTTCACAAAATATATCTGGCACTCCAATCATAGACTCTGGAGAGCACCTCATAACGTTAAACAAAGTTGAAATCGCAGGAACTGAGTTACACCATAGTATCCACCACCTGTCAACTCATAAAATATTTCTATGGTCTTTTTAGAATTACCAACAGAAAGGGAGGGGGGAGCAATGCAGCAGCTTGCAAACCAAAACTGCATTCCATAAATAGTTTTCAAAGATAGTAATTAGATGACCGAAGTTTCTGCCGTGCAAAATTCTAACTGGAGAGCATGATTGATGATTCTTGGCTATGGATGTGTCCCATTGGAGAATATGAATTAGGATACACACAGGGGGTGGAGGAAAATCAGGGTCAAGGTTGACAATGAATGATGTGTCTCAGAATCGGCTATACCCAGGCAGTGCTGGCATGTTAACTCCCAATAAATCCTTTTTAAGTTTTGAAAGTTTGGCTCAACACTCATGATTTAAATGGGGGTATCTGCCAGAGCCCTGACACCACCTTTAGCAATCCAAGGGGTGAGATTTCAACAGAAGAATGTTTCCTTAACCTTTTTCCTGGAGAATGGAGATTATTTGATCCTCTCTGTTTCAGAGAGATGGGGCAGCCACAGAAAAGGACAAGAACTTTTTAAAATGTCACCAGCTCCCTGACTGGGAGAAAAAGAAATGTTTTCCAGAAAGATCTTCACTTTGGCCTCAAATCAGCTCCCCAGGAAAGGTTCCTGGTTATTTCTTTTATGCCTCCCATACATGAAACTGGTTCACGTGTCTCTAGTTCCTTGTTCCGATCCTCTCCAAGTTATATAAAGATACCATTTATCACCATTTAGTCCTCCGCTCTTGCAGATCACTGTATGAAGGGACAAGCTAATCATTTTCCAGCAGAAATCTCATTATTGCTTTTTCTTGTTTGTGGTGTCTTGACAGAATGTCAGACTGATCTTATTTGGAAAAGATCCTGATGTGCGGAAAGATTGAAGGCAAATGGAGAAGGGGAAGGTAGAGGGTGACATGACTAGATAATGTCATGGACACAATGAATATGAATTTGGGGAAACTCTGGGAAATAGTGGAGTCTGGTGTGCTCAGCTTATTTTCCAAAGCACCGGAGGGCAAGACAAGAAACAATGGATGGAAACTCATCAAAGCAAGAAGAATTAAGGAGAAATTTCCTAACAGTGAGAATAGTGAATCGGTGGAACAGTTCGCCTTCAGAGGTGGAAGATGCTTCATCACTGGAGGTTTTTAAGAAAAGACTGGACAGTCACTTTTCTCAAATTGTATAGGGTCTCCTGCTTGAGCAGGGGGTTGGACTGGATTTCCAAGTCCCTTCCAACTCTGGAATTCTGTATTCTAAATTGCTGGAGATTCCATCTCTTCCATCTCTGTTGGAAGAAATCTCCTTCCAATCGCCTTTTGTTTTTCCCACTTTACAGGGCTAATTCTGACAGGAAGGCAGGAAGAAAACATGTTGGTGTGTTTGAAAGACTGAGTGAACCTTGAGGCAATCAGGATCGAACTCCAGGCTGTGGGCAGAGTTTGCCCGCAATACTGCATTCTAACCACTGTGCCACCAGATTGCAGAAGGGTCTGTAGGACAAGCACCTTCAAAGTACCTTACGGGTAGTCCTATTGCACATGGGCTACAAAATCCCAGATGACTTCAATGGGGAAGGATATTTATTGCACATTGAGATGGGCCGAATAGCACTGCTTGTCACACGGTAGCATCAGAAAGAAAAAGAAATGTGGATTATTATTACCTTTATTGTCAAGAATAAAACGTGTGTACAATGAGATTGGCTGAGACTCCCTTTGTGCACACACCCCCCCCAACACAACTCACAGTGAGGACTAAAGCCCCTAAAACCCACTCCCAAACTTATTACACTATGTGACTTTGTTGCACAACGCGCCGGCCCTACAAGTGTATCGTACTATGTTGACATGAAGTTATTTTCCATTCAGAAGTCTGACAGCCCACGGGTAGAAACTGTTCTTCAGCCTGTTGGCGCGGCTGGCTATGCTTCTATATCTCCTACCCAATGGTAGGAGAGTGAAGACGTGATGACCGGGATGTGAGTCGTCCCTGAGTATTTTCCTCACTCTTCTAAGGCAGCGAGCCCTAGCGAGGTCATCTAGTGGTATCAGGGAATAGCCCACAACGTTTTGTGCTGTGCTCCGTAATGGGGGTTGATTTGAATCACAGCAAGATTACTTGGGCTTCCCTGAAATTTATATCTCTTTGTTCTCCCATAAGGGTCATCTGGATTTTCGCAGCCCATAATAACTCACAATTTGCCTTTATTCATAATAACTCTGTTACATATTCCTAAAAATATGGGTAAAATTAAAAGAGCAATTATACACCAGGCTTCCTACCCCTTGCTTTAAATTATTAAGCAGTTGCTGGCTTCTCCCTGCCTTTCTCTCTCTAATGCACACCCCAGGTTTCTCTTTGCTATTCTATCCACGTTGTGTTCCTGTCCTCTGATCCAGAGACGTTTCTATCCGTATAGTATAAACTGTATATTTTTTCCCTGGCCTTCAAGAAATGATAAATGCAATAGTTAGTCTAGCAAGACCTTCATTTTGTAGAGTAAGAACATAAGAATTGCCTTGCTGGACTGGCCAAAGACCCATCTAGCTTAACAGGTCATCTCTCATCGTACCCAACCAAAGGCTTTCAGGAAGCTCACAGGTATACATACTACCTAAGATATTTATCTTTTGTTTGTCTAAGAATCTGGTAATTAGTTTGAAAAGAAAATAGGGTTTTGTGGTGCGCTTTCAAGCACATAAATAAAGAACTTCTCGTGCACTATTTTGCGAGGTTTTGTATATCTTTTCCCCAATGCAAAATGAAGAAGAAGTTGAGACTCTAGAAAGCGTGCAGAGAAGAGCAATAAAGATGATTAGTGGGCTGAAGGTTAAAACATATAAAGAACGGTTGCAGGATCTGGATATTTCTATTTAACCAAAAGAAGGACTAGGGGTGACATGATGGCAGGCTTCCAATATTTGAGGGACTGCCACAAAAAAGAGGGGGGTCAACCTATTTTCCAAAGCATCTGAGGCAAGACAAGAAGTAACAGATGCAGATCTCCCTTATCAAAGGGAGATCCAACCTTATCGAAGGGAGATCCAACCTAACGCTAAGGAAAAATGTCCTGACAGTGAGAATAATTTACCAGTGAAACAGCTTGTCTCCAGAAGTTGCGAATGCTCCATCACGGGAGGCTTTTAAGAAGAGACTGGACAGCCATTTGTCCAGAATGGCACAGGTCTCCTCCTTGAGCAAGGGGTCGGATTAGAAGACATCCAAGGTCCCTTCCAACTATGTTACTCTGTCTTATTATTCTCTTACATTCTAAAAGGGGAGCGGAAACTGGGAAGAGGAAGGGGGTTGATTGAAAATAACAGAATCGGAGAGTAATAGAGTTATAAGGGACCTTAGAGGTCTTCTAGCCCAATCCTCTGCTCAAGAAAGAAATCCTATACCATTTCAGACTAATGGTTGTCATATCATCAAGTCAATATTGATTGTTGATGACCACTCGTCCAGGCAAGGTTGCCAAGAGTTACATTTTCCTCAACTCAGTCATTGATAAGTTGACGATCATATTTTATCTGGGACAGGACAATCTTCCCTGTGAAGGCCTTTTTAAAGACAGTTGCTTCCTAGAAGTCTTGTTCTATCTGCAGAGCAGAGGTGGTATTAAGCAGCTTCTGACCAGTTCTGGACCTTCCTGCCTCACACTTGGGGTGCTGTGGGGGGGGGAGCACCTCCACGCGTTGACAGCCCCCCCCTGCCCCCCTGGCCACCTCGGGCAGGGGGGCTCCCCACGAGATCTTCCTTGGAGCCACCGTAGCAGCGGCCTTTCCTTGGCTTTGCAAGGCCACTGGAATAGTGGCTGCCAGGTAGGCTGCTCCTGGATGGGGAGGCTTGACTGTCTAGGAAACAGTAAAGCAGCAGCAGCAACAGCCCCTCCCAGATAGTTAGGGCAGCCCCCCTGGTTAGCCCCAAGCAGGGCTGCTCGCTCTTGCCCCTCTATGGGGGGGGGGGGCGTCCTGAAAGGAGACTCGACCTGGCAGCCCCTGTCCTGGGGTTTTTTTTGACTGGGTGATCCAGGAGAGATTCAACCTGGAAATAAGGAGGAAATTTGTGACAGGGAGAGTGATCAACCCATGGAACAGAAGTTGCCTTCAGAAGTTGTGGGAGCTTCATCTCTGGAGGCTTTCAAGAAGAGATTGGACTGCCCTTTGTCAGAAATGGTGTAGGGCCTCCTGCTTGGGTGGGGGGTTGGACTAGATGACCTACAAGGTCCCTTCCAACTCTGGTATTCTATATTCAATGGAACAGCTTGGCTTTGGAAGTTGTGGGAGCTTCATCCCTGGAGGCTTTCAAGAGACAGGACTGCCCTTTGTCAGAAATGGTGTAGGGTCTCCTGTGTAGGTGGGAGGGTTGGACTAGATGACCTACAAGGTCCCTTCCAACTCTGTTAATCTGTGTAATCTGAAGAACTGGTAGTGGAAATTTTGAGTAATTGGGAGAACCAGCAAATGCCACCTCTGACTGGCCCCGCCCACATCTACTCTCTGCCTCCATAGTCCCAGCCTCTTCTTTTGTTGCCCTGCACAGGAGAACGGAATTAGATTAGTGGGGTGGGGAGGGAATGGAGATTTTTACAGTATCCTCCCCCTGCCACATGCACCAAGCCATGCCCTCCAAGCCACGCCCACCAAGCCATACCACGCGCACCAAGCCACGCCCACAGAACCGGTAGTAAAAAAATTTGAATCCCAGCACTGCTGCAGAGGCCATCCATGTAAGAGAACCAGAAGATGGCACAGACCAAACCTCACGAAGAGGTCCACAGGCTGTCTTTGGAGAGGAGTCAGAGCAGACAAATTTCCTTTTTGCTAAGGTGAGACATATTTTTTTCTTGTTAACGTTGTGGGTCCTAGTCTTGTTGCTCCCTGGGCTTGGTTGTTTTCTTGTAGACATAAAAATAAATTGGGTCTGATGATGAGAAAGGATAGTTTATTGGAAAAAAGGACATTAAGATGTAATCTTTGAGAGGGTAAGATATAAATGTATTTATACTGCTATCAAAAGATCATAATACAGTATAATCTTTATATTCTTTTCTTTCCTCCCCACTATTCTTCCTTATTTTGTTTCTTTTCTAATATTTGCATTTTTATCCTGTTAAAATGTTCTTCTATAAAATTACACACACACCGGTATATATAAATGTGTGTGTGTGTGTGTGTGTGTGTGTGTGTAGTGTGTGTGTGTGTGTGTAGTGTATATTATGTCAGTGGTGGGCGTGGCTTGGGGGGCATGGCTTGGGGGGCATGGCAGGGGAAGGATACTGTAAAATCTCCATTCCCTCCCCACCCCACTAACCTGCTTTCCAGCTCCATTCTCCTGTGCAGGGCAACAAAAGAAGACCCAGCAAAACATCTGGGACTCGGGAGGCAGAGACTAGATGGGGGCGGGGCCAGTCAGAGGCGGTATTTGCTGGTTCTCCGAACTACTCAAAATTTCCGCTAAATACCTCCTCTGATATATGTGTATGTGTATATGTATATCTATTGTATGTGTGTGTGTGTGTGTGTGTGTGTGTGTGTGTGTGTGTGTCTATATGATGCTATATGCTGCTTCTTTCTTTTAACTGCTAGTGGGGGTGTGACTTGATTGGGTGGGGGCTTGGCTGTGTTCTGATTGGCTGGGGCTGTGTTCTGATTGGTTGGGGGTTTGGCTGTGTTTTGATTGGCTGGGGGTGTGTTCTGTTCAGGTGGGGGCTTGGTTGTGCTCAGGTTAGTCTTAGTTGCCGGGGGATTTGAGCTGGTGAGCTGTGATCCTGTTGTTTGGCTTCACGTTTGTGGTCGTACCACATCTTCATGGTGGGCATCCATTCGCTTCATGTATGGGTCGGGGGTGGGTTGAAGCGGGTAGTGATACACACACACACACACACACACACACATATACACATAATATACATACATATGTATGTGTGTATATCTTTATACACACACACACACACACACACACACATATACACATAATATACATACATATATATGTCTATGTGTATTTCTGTATATAGTGGTAGGGGGTATGCATGCATGCATGCATTCACTTGCACATACATACACACACGCACACACATGTACACAGACCCTATATCTTTTAACATTAAATGAATCCCTGGGAAGAATATCAGGGAAACTGTTTAGCCTGTGAATGCCTGAATCACCGAATCCACCTGTGATACCCATCTCATTGTCAACTGTGAATAAAATGGTAGCATGAGAAATTCTCTCTTTTATTTATCAAAGATAATTGTAATCACGGCCGTCAGCACATATCATGCAATCCCATCTCTTCTTTCTACCTACCCCTCATCCCTTTTGATGCCAGTTTATTAGATCGGAACATATTGCCAACCTTATTGCCAAACGGAATCACCAGGATGCTCTTTAAGAACAGATCTTGGTGGTCCAAGTAGAACAATTGTGTTGTACATGGTGCTCCCATGAATGAGAAAGCTCCTCAGAGGTTATTAACTATGCATTAAGAACGGATCAGGAAATACAACCTCAGAAGATGTCAAGAGGGCAAAACATTTGAGACCATTTCGGAGGGCTATTTCAAGAAGGCTTCAACTGAAACGCTCCCTTGAAGCTGCTTTTTGAGGCTTTCTTCCCTCCTCCACCCACTTTTGAAAGCAACCAAGCAATATTATTTCACATCTCTCTGAGGACCTGTCCAGATGTTCTAGTAGCCAAAGACTGCAAAAGTGCCACAGTATTTTTGGATGTCCCCACTCAGCAACTAAAATCCTGGAAGAGGACTCTATGCATGGGTGAACTGACAGATGAATAGAATAGAATAGAACGGGACAGAACAGAACAGAACAGAACAGAACAGAATAGAATAGAATAGAATAGAATAGAATAGAATAGAATAGAATAGAATAGAATAGAATAGAATAGAATTCTTTATTGGCCAAGTGTGATTGGACACACAAGGAATTTGTCTTGGTGCAAATACTCTCAGTATACATAAAAGAAAAGATACATTCGTCAAGAGTCAAGAATCATAAGGTCCAACGCTTCATAATAGTCAAAGGGTACCATAAGCAATCAAATCATACTAGGAAACAATCAATAAAAACTGGTTTGAGTGAAGGAGTTGAAACAGTTTATATCCGGGATGTGAGGAGTCTGTAAATATTTTCACAGCCCTCTTTTTGACTCGTGCAGTATGCCGGTCCTCGACTGAAGGCAGGTTGATAGTAATTGTTTTTTCTGCAGTCCTAATTATCTTCTGAAGTCTGTGTATCTTGGGGTGATGGAAACCAATGAGTGCATTCATAAAAATTAGGTTACTTTTTATTAGAAAATCTGAAACTGAGTGGAACAACTTTATTAACAGTGTGTACTTCTCCAATGTTGCCGCTTTGAGAAGGGCAGTGCAAAAATGACATACTACAGTGGAGTTGCCTATAGTGTTATTTGTCTGTCTGCCTGTCAGTCTGTCTATCCATCTATTAATCCATATTGCTCTATCTCTCTTTCTGTCTCCCTATCTTCTCCTTCTCTAATCTAATATCTCTCTCTATCATCTATTTATCTATCTAGTTATCTATCATCTATCTATCATCTATCTCAATCATCTGTGTGTCAACAGCTATTTATCTCTCTCTCTTTCTCTCTCTCTCTCTCTTTAGAGTGCCCCAAATAATTTTTAAGGAAAAAAGGAAATTATCTAAAACTATTATAAAATTATAATATTTTAATTATAATTAATTAATTATAATTATAAATTATAAAAACTATCTGGAAAAAAAAGATACACATAGGCAAAAAAGGAACACAAAGGAAATGTGCTTTGAAAACGATGCAGGAAGATATGCATATTTTATTTTAGCATAATAAAACCTACATAGACATTTTAGTGCAAATGTTATAAAACGTTCTCAACAAATGGAAACCGACCTATTTGTGCCATTGGAAAAAAAAAAAGAGGACCAGATTCAATTTGGAAATCTGGAACGAACACAACAAATCTAAAAAGGGGATTATGGACCAATTTGAAGCATCTTCACCCAAGGACACTTGTTTAAAATGGCCACCGCAGTGAAAGATAACACGACCGTTGTTTGACTTTTACAACTGCTTGAAAAAAGAACATCTAAAAATTCTGAGGAAGCACCTCAGGAGGCAAAATTAGGACGTTCTTGCTTCTCAACTCTCCTTCACCTCTCCAGACTGAAAACTGACTTGACAGTTTGTGAAGGAGTTAAAGGAGCTCTAACAAAGCCCCTGTCACCCATGGTGCTCGCATGCTGCCTTTTTGTGAGAGAAAACAAATTCGCATGACCTATTTGACAGTGTGAGTGGGGATGTCTTTGAAGCATGAATTTAGACACCACAGGCCATAATCGTTTTATCACACTATCTTCAATTCTCTGAGGAAAAAAAATATAATAATAATCTGATTCGTGTTCTCTCCTGCTATTGGATCGGTTCTTCTTTTTGACTCTGTCAATGAAGCAGAAAGAAAACTACAAAGAATTTCTAAAGTTACTCATGCTTTCTTTCCCTGGATACCGTAGGCTTTTGGTTGACATCAGTTCGATGAGACAAGCATAACTCGACAGCCAATAATTGTGTCCAAGATTTTACTCTGGCACTCCCGCCACTCCAATTGGCCCTGTCATTTTCCTGTCACTTGTCTCTACAACTAAGCAACATCTTTTCTGTGGACTAACCAGTAGGCCAAAAAGGATAACAACTGATGAATTCTCCAAAGCTTTTCAACATAGGAGATGTTACAAAAAGTGAGGGATGACCAGGTTCAGACCGGTTTGGGTAAACCCCTTATTCTGATGTTCAGCTCGCACTGAACCGGTTTGTTGCAACCAGGAAGTGGGACAGCCCACCTGCCTGCCCCACTCTTTCCTGTGCTTTATGCCTTTGCTTAGAGCACAGCTGATTCTTGCGGCAGAGCGGTTGCCAGGATTCCGGCAGTTACCCCCATTTAAATCATGAGTCTCGAGCCAAACTTCCAAATCTTCAAAAGGATTTATTGGGAGTTCAAATGTCCGGCACTGCCTGGGTGTAGCCAACTATGAGGCACATAAATCATTGTCACCCTTGATCTTGGTTTCCCCTCACCCCCTGGGTGTATCGTAATTCATATTCTCCAATGGGACACATCCATAGCCAAGAGTCATCAATCATGCTCTCCAGTTAGAATTTTGCACAGCAGAAACTTCAGTTCACCTAGTTACTATCTTTGAAAACTATTTATGGAATGTAGTTTTGGTTTGCAAGCTGCCGCACTGCTCCCCCTCCCTTTTCTGTTGGCAACTCTAAAAAGACCATAGAAGTATTTTATGAGTTGACAATGTTTTTCCGCACCTCAGATGTTTTCTTCACAGAGGCTGCAGCTGAAGGTAAGTATGTGCTTGCTTCTTTTAAATGCGGAACATGCGTGATCCCCGAACCGGTTGTTATACCATTGGAATCCCACCCTTGGGGACGACTTACTGATGGTCAGTCATGTCCTAGTCAAGTCCCAGTTAGATTACTTTACTTCAATATACACTATGTGGGGCTGCTCTTGAAGACCATCTGAAAACTAGAAGGAACTACCAACATACACAAAAAAGCCAACAGTAAACAATAACCTAATCAAGAAACCCTCAAGAATATTCCCATCGACACTTAGAATTTAGAATAGAATAGAATAGAGCTGGGACTTTGAAGGTCTTCTAGTCCAGCCCCCTGCTCAAGCAAAAGAACATATACCATTTCAGATAAGTCTTAAAACTCTCCAGCAATGAAGCACCCACAACTTCTGTAGGCAAGCTGTTCCACTGGTTAATTGTCCTCACTATTAGGAAGTTTCTCCTTAATTCCAGGTTGTTTCTCTCCTTGATTAGTTTCCATCCATTGTTTCTTGCCCTGCCCTCAGGTGCTTTGGAGCATAGCTTGACTCCCTCTTCTTTGTGGCAGCCCCTCAAATACTGGAACACTGCTATCATGTCACCCTAGTAGTATATAAACAGAGACCCCTATCACTCCCTACTAGCACTGATGTTGTTCCCTAGTTGGATAATGAAAGGTCTGTAAGAAAATAATCAAGCTCAGAAAACAGCAGTTATTGTAATGTATTTTACACGGGGCTGCCATTGACAAAAATCTACAAGCTACAGTGGTCCAAAATGCATGTAGTGGGCATGACTTGGTATACCCATGGAAGGCCACTATTAGACAATCTGTATTAATTATTAGTAGGTTTCTGGGTGCAATTCATGGTTGTGATTACCTTGCATAAATCTGTTCATGGCACAGAGCCTGGTTATATGATGGACCATCTCTGTCTGATAATCTCTGTCCATCCTTCACAATCAGACAGGAAGAGGGTGTCCTGGATTCCATCAATCAAGCAATATTATCTGTTGGGAAGTATGTGCCCGCCTTTACAATAGTTTCTCTCATCAATGTGTAGGAAGCACCTTGTTCTTCACTTGGGTTTTTTTTTTTTTTTTGCTTTTCCTGTTTTAAAGATAAAGGTCTTCTCTGACCAGCTGTGTCTGATTTTAGGGGTGGTGCTTATCTTCATTTCTTACTACGCCGAGGCACATGGAATGTTGTTACCTTTCTACCAAAGTGGTACCTGTTTTTCTATTCACATTTGCATGTTTTCAAAGTGTGGTGCGGTGGCCTCACAACCAGAAGGCTCAGTGAGTTCGATCCTCGGTAGAGGCAGATATTTCTCTCTCTGGGCACAATGAGAATATATCTGCTGAACAAAACTCCGCATTGGCAACAGGAAGGGCCTCCAGCCAATAAACGCTCAGCTCCATTCAGTTGCCCTGACTCCACCCCTCAAGGGATTATGGGGTCATTAAAAGAAAATGATTTCCATGCTTTCAAACTTCTACGAGGGCAGGAGCTGGGTCAATTGAGGGGAGCTCACACCAGTCCTGAAACCCAGACTGTCAGCTTCCTAGCTGACAAGCTCAATTGTCTTTAATTGCTGAGTCAACGCACCCGCTGACTTCCTGTATTAATGACGTGTAAATATAGAGCTGACCTTCAGTGCTTCACTGTTTTTATTTCAGAAGAGGTGGTACTTGGAGAAATGGAACTCTGTGCATTGAGGATTATGGCAACTGTTAAGTTTGAGCAATGAGAGGCTGAACCAGAGCATGAGTGCAACAATACTTTATTATAACAATAAAGGGCTGACCGTGCTTGCCACACCTGGAACTGGCTCGCAGCAATCAGCAACTGGTTGGACCCCGCAGCCTGCTTTTATAGCTGGCTGCTGGAGAGAATCAACCAATGAGGAAAGGGGGAAGAACGCCCACACAAAGTGAGTGGACCTGAGTGAGAACTCCTAGAGTCCTCAGGACATAACAGCAACCCTGATACAAAGAGTTCTGACCAAGGCTCCAAGACCGTAAATAAGCACACGTTTAGTTAAAACAATGCTTGTTTTATTTCAACGCTGGGAATTATTTTCACTCCCAGCCAGTAATGAGTCCCAAACAGTCCCTCGAGATAAGCACCCACCTTTCTCTCCTTTGAATTGCTGCCAACAACTAAAGTGCCGAATTAACTATAAAAAAAAAACGACCGAAGTACAAAGTTCACAGAAAGCTTCAAAGATTAATCCGAACAGAGTGAACGACTTTGCTTCCTGCAAAGGTTTCTCTACCTTTGCATGTCCTTTATACCTTATGGGAGGGGCAATCACCTCCCAGCCTTACTCCCAAGTCGCCCCTTTTAATTTATTTCATTTATTTATTTTATTTATTTGTCAAGCAACTATTAGATAACAGGTATAAGTATAACCATGGTTATGAATACATGAAATGGATATGAATAATGCATGCCCTCTATAGACCTCTCAGGAAAGGGGTGAGGTCAATAGTGGTCTCAGCTGCTCTTGCCTTCTAGCTCTGTGCATACGCACACTGGGAACAGGCTCCCCTTGTTCCTCTGCCTCGCTGCTGCCAGACTCCGAAGGCTCCAGCGTCAGCACACCACTCCTAGATGGTCCTGGCCCCATCTCTCATCTGAATCCTCTCCAGACTCCCGGGGTGATCCATGTTCTTCCCCACTGTCCGATTCCGCTGTCGTCTGCACAGGCTGCCAGCAAACCATAACATATAGTTCTGATTCTTGAATTCAGGCTAAAGCCAATGGTGCTCTTAGTGACTCACTCCCTCCCTCTTTCTGCACAATATCACAGTTTATCATTAACCATTCTTTGCTGGTGGGAGGGCACCTGAAGTGCTTTAAAAAAAAACCCTTTTAAAAGGAATTACCTGCCAGGAGCTTATAGCCATCACACGGCAAGATGAGTTTTCCACGGAATCGTAGCATAGTTTGAAAGTACATTTTTCTGACTCTTTGATTGGGCTACCCGTCCGTACTCAGCAGTGGGGAATAAATGGCATTTTCTCAATATCTCCAAAATGTTTTGCCCAAAAAGGTACGTGATTTTCCAGCTATTTCACCATTGTTAAGGAGAAAACAATTAACAATAGTTTATATACAACCAGGCCTGCAGTGAAACTAGTACCATGGAGAGGCTGTAGGCAAAAATCACAGTTGTCATTTCTAATAAGAAACCTAAGTTCTGTCTTACGATGGTGTTTAAAGAACATTGTGCTTTAATCTTTTAGCCTAAAAGTAGGGAATCTGTAGCCCACCAGATGCTAATAAAATATTTATTTTAGTGTGTTTCTTATTCCCATTATCCTGTCTTTCTACGCCCTAGGACCTCACGGCAGTTTAAAATCTAAAATAAAAAGTAAACAATTAAAACACAATATAAGCCAATGCAATAATTAGTAAAACAGCTCGATCTCAACTCACATAAACATTTCCATGTGGTGTCCTTGGCAGGAGTAAAAGAATGGAGTTGGTTTACAACTCCCTTACAAAATGCTAAGCAGATCTGAACTGCATGTATGCATGAAAAAGTATATATAGTGTTACATTTATCACTTGGCAATGGCAACCACAGAATTGACTGGGAAGTTAAATAAATATCCTGGGAAACTACAGTGCCAAAACACTTCCATGTTGCTTCCATAAAAAGGATGGACGTGTCCTACAGAAGTTGTGTTTGAACCACAAACTTTGATTGATAAGGACAGACTCCTTCTCATCCCAAGATAGAAGAAATATTCGGGTTTTTTTTTTTTTTTTATAAAAAACCTCACTGGAAATCAAAACAATAACTAGCTTGGATGTAACACTAAGCATTTCCAAATGAAAGCCTGGTGCAATTTTGCAAAATGCAGAGCGTGCGCAGTGGCTGTTTTGTTGTTAATGTGGGTAATGAATGCAATAGGAAAATCCAAATCAGGCTTGGATGGTTCTGTACATTGTTCCCCAAAGATCTCTTGGCTCTCTGAGGTCTTAAAATTAATTTCTCTCTCTCTTCTCTTACCCAAACGATGGAACTGAATTTCACTTCATTCTTCTTGCCAGCTTCTTTGAGATTTCTCCTGAAAACATTCCAGCAACAAATAAGCAAATTGTTTTGGGTTCCTCAAACCAAAAGTTAAACACAAAACTAATTTGGAGCCTTGGCATGAATATCAAGATTCGACCACACAGGTGTGTTCTGAACTCAAGAAGTCCCATGTTCATTCAGGCCCTACACAGGTGAGCAGCTTTATATGCTTCAGACATCATGTTCTTTTAAAACTTAGAGACAGTTTTGACTCCCCAAACCTTAGTGGTGACAAAAGACAATACACACACAGACACAAATACACAAAAATACACACAGAAGAAAGGAGAGAGGGAGGGAAAGAGAGAAATGTCACCATTAGTGATGGGATTCAAATTTTTTTACTACCGGTTCTGTGGGCGTGGCTTGGTGGGTGTGGTGTGGCTTAGTGGGTGGGAGTGGCAGGGGAAGGTTACTGTAAAATCACCATTCCCTTCCCACTCCACTAACCTGCTTTCCAGCTCCCTTCTCCTGTGCAGGGCAACCAAAGAAGACCCAGCCAATCAGCTGGGACTCAGGAGGCAGAGAATAGATGTGGGCGGGGCCAGTCAGAGTTGGGATTTGCTGATTCTCTGGAACTACTCAAAATTTCCACTACCGGTTCCCCAGAACTGCTCAGAACCTGCTGAATACCACCTCTGGTCACCATGCACAGAGCTCTGTTAAATACTGGCTTACCAACTTCTAACACCGTTGTGGCAAAATGGAATGTCTATGGGTTTTCTGCCATCCAGCTTCAAATGATAGCACTAGCACTAGCACTTAGACTTATATACCACTTCTCAGTGCTTTAAGCAGTTTGCAGCATATTGGCCCCAACAGTCTGGCTCCTCATTTTACCCACCTCTGAAGGATGGAAGGGTGAGTCAAACCTTGATCTGGTGAGCCTTGAATTGCTGAACTGCTGAACTGCTGGCAATTGGCAGTCAGCAGAAGCAGCCTGCAGTACTGCATTCTAACTACTACATCACCATGGCTCATGATACTTCATCTCTGACTTTGGATAGGGTGGCATTTCCCTGGGCTGAACTGGTGCACAATTTGTTGGTCCTCCTGAACTCACAGATCCTGCTTGAGGAGCAGGTGGCAACTATGTTTAGAGAGGACCTTTGCACAGGTTCATCGAGTGTGCCAGTTGTGTCCTTTCCTGAACCAGGCAGCCTTGCTCTTGGTCCTTGGTGCTTTGATCACCTCCCATTTGAATTACTCCAGGGTGCTACTCCTGGGGCTGCCCTTGGAGACTATCCAGAAACTTCAACTGGTCCTGAATTCAGCAGCGTGCACAGCAAGGGGGCCCCCAGCCCCGGATCTGTCCATCTAACCCCTTAGTTATGTGAGTTTCACTTATTAGAAATAGGAATGAAGCAACAAAGCAATGAAGGCTATCTGGTACCAAAAGTAGCAAAAGTTTATTAACGTATTTGCAAATACAGGTGCACACGAGGTGGACCCAGAGCAAAGCATGCCACAGGTTTTTATACTGTTTTACCCAACACTGTCCTGTTTCCCCAGTGGCTGGGTACTACCAAGCACACAACCTATCTGGAGAGTTTATTAACAATATTCCCTCAAAACTTCCTACCAACATGACATGGAATGATTATGCATCACTGCATAAACCCTAACTTTCCATTGGTCTTTTGCATAAATTGGTTATATTTTGAAATGTGTCCATTCAGTCATTGCTCAGAAAGCACACGCACCCTCTTCTTTCTAGACTTCTCTGAGCCACATCGTTAACTGTAAGAACAATACTGTTTTGACTCATTTTTCAAAAAGTTCCTTAACTTTCTAGTTCCTTCTTTTCTTTATTTATCACGTGAAAGTGATAATGAAAGCAATATTTTAGAAGCAATACTTCACATTCCACATACTGAGTTCCAGTTTTCTTTCCAGATGCAATTCAAGGTGTTGGTCATCATTTAAAACCCTATATGGGGTTCAGGTCACCTATGGCATGGCCCCATGGGAGTCTGACAGCAGTCAATAGAATGCATGTTCTTGCACAGGAACAGGAAGCTCAAGTGCAAAGTCCAAGAGAAGGTATACCCTCAACTCCATGGGGTCAGTTGCCCAGAATCACACGTGCTTGATAGTTCTGCTTCATCAATAAATGATCCCTCTTTCTAATCAACCTCCGGCCTCTATTTTGTCTCCAGTGCCTTTTTCCCAGCTTGGAACTGAACCAAATGGATATTTCTTCCAACACAAGGAAAAACCAAAAATGTCCAATTGGCTTTTGGGAATTAGAGAGAAATGTGTGCTATCACCAAACTTTAGTGATGCCACACCCATACACAATTAAGTCATCATGCAAACAGCCCTGTGAAATACTGGCTTCCCAACCTCTTATACGATGTATGATGTATTATGATGTATTTGTATCAGTGGTGGGATTCAAAAAAAGTTTACCACCAGTTCGGTGGGCATGGCTTGGTGGGCACGCTTCCTGTGCATGCACACACGTTGCATGCATGCACACACCAAACATGCACTTTGTGCAGATGCGGAGGCATTCCAACTCACTTCCTGCAAGCCTGCACTCTCCCAGTCGCTTCAGAGTGCTGTGCGGCAGCTGCGCTTCAAAAGCAGAAGATAAAGGTGAGTATGAGAGCCCAGGTAGGCCAACAGCAGAGCGGTGGAGAGAACTGGTTCAGTCTCCGCTGCTCATCAGCACTACCAGCTCGGTAGAACCAGACCAAACCGGTAAAATGCCACTGATTTGCATCATATATCTCCCTTTTAGCAAACTTCCAACTACGCATCAATGCGTCTAGCTTCCAAAGCCTTCAGCCAGTCCTGTCATCTGCTTTGACGTCCTTCTCTCTCTTTTTTTAAAAAAAAAACAAATTTTATTCAGTTTTTCACATTAAAAACAAAAATCTCTTTTTAGTGGACAACATATTTCCAGGTCATCGACTTTACATACAAATATGACAGCATTTATACATTCATATATGCATACTTAGTTCTATTATTACCTTTTCCATTCCAAATTTTCAGTAAGGAGAGAAACAAACACATTAATTCTAGCATCTTTCATTAATCTCAATCGAAACATCTTTTTGTTTCATTTCAATTATTTTAAATATAATCCTTTAATATTTATTTTAAAAATAAAGATAAACAATATGTGTTTGCCTAATTATAATAATAATAATGATGATAATAATAAAAAAGTTACCAATGTCTCTCCTTGCTTTTAATAGTCTATATTAACTTATTAATTTAGTTGGTTCTTTAGTCTGTCATATTTCCTTTCCATTACACATTCTTTTTATAAATTCTAGATTAATACAAATTTTAACACTAAAGAAAAAAAAAACAAGTATAGGTTTCCCCCCCCCACTTTACTGCTTTGAATGTGACACCTCAATGATTAAAATATACCTTTATTCCCTCATCTTGATCCCCAATAAACCATTTTTTTTAAGAAATTACAATCATAATCACATCTTTTCATTTGGATTCCGCAGCATATTTTCCCCCCTTAATTTTTAATAAAAGTTATCAGTATCTATATTACCTATTTTCTAAATATTTTAATTGCAGAGATATTCTTATTACCCCTTGTCACCCTGCAGAATCCCCTTTTTAATTCATCAACCATTATCTCTGAAAAAACAATTTCTTTTCAACGTTTTACTATTTCCGTATTTCTTTATTTCATGCACCTGTTTCTTACTGCTTCTCCTCCCCGCCCCCTTTCCCCATATCTTTTCTCATTCCAGTTTATAGCCCTCTCTTTCTTAATATCTTCCTTTCCCCTTTTCTGCTGGATTTTTCTGCCTTTCCTGACTTCACAGGTATTCCCCCTTTTGATTGCCTTCTTAAATCTCAACTTTTTCACCTTCCTTCTTTCCCCACTTCTTTGTCGTATTCTTTGTGTTGTCTCACGTCTTTCCTATAGTAATGCTCTCATATTTTTAAGTTCCATTTTTAATTCCCGAAGAGATATCATCATTACACACTCTTGTATTTTATGATCGTTAAAGTCCACAAAAAACCCACTTTTACTTTCCTTCGTTCTTCTTTCAATTTTCTAAAGTTCTCAATTATTCCAGCCCAGGGTCTATACCAAAAACATCAATCAATCCCACAGTCAGTCTTTCCTTGCTTTTTTCTTTATTCTGGTTCTGCTTTCACTTTCTAAGATTCTTACTTTGTTTCAATATTTATTTAGTGTTATATCCACACAAGTTCATTCAGAAACAGGATGATTTCCCTTTTGTTTGAGCTCAAGTTTTTGTCAAAAGGTGGCACTCTCCATTATACAAAGTCTTCACCTTTTCCCCCTATTTTTTTGTTTAGGGTTTTTCGAACCTCAATATTCCAACACAGTCCAGTCTCCAATTTGTAAACTTTATTATTATTATTCTTTGACAATCTTAAGTCCAGCTTTATTTTATGCCTGTTTATTGCCAAAATATTTTAGTCCAATTTAGTTAAATCTTTAGTTCCGGCTTCTTCCTTTCCCAGTTCGAAGCCCCGCTTAGCTGCCAAAAATATTTTCTTTTTTTTTTTCCTGTCCCTTTGTAATTTCGCCACTCACTTTTCTTTTCTTAAAAATTCCATGTTAGCTTAATCCCAGGGTACTTTTGTTTAGTTGTATTGCTCAGTTGTCCCGGTTCAGATATTATCCACCTCTTTCTTCCCTCCTGCACAAAGCTTAATCCAGCTGAGTCCTCCTCTTCGGGGTGGCCATTTTAAATCACCACTACAGTCATCTTCGGGGGGGGAAAGCCCAAGCCCAAAAGGGGAGATGCGGCGCCCCTCAACCTGGCTTGCGGCTGCCCCTTACTCCACCACCCCTCCAAGGCAGCTTCAGCCCCTAATCCTAATGATCGAGGCTCTCCAACGAAAGAGCACGGACCACAGCCGCAGAGAGTTGCAATCTACGGTCCATCAGCGAGGAGGCTCTGCCTTCCTACATCCTTCTCTTGATAAGTTATAGTTGATTATCAGTCTTGGGGGTGCTGTTAAGGATTTCAGGGGGTTTCCTGTTCCTTCGCATTTTATTTTATTTATTTTGTCAACCGATTATAAGATAATAGGTGTAAGTATAAACATAGTTATGAATACATGAAATGGATACATATAAGAAAAATAAAAAGAAACAATAGGACAGGGACGGTAGGCATGTTGGTGTGCTTAAGCACGCCCCCTAGGAAAGGGGTAAGGTCAATAGTAGACAGTCTAAGGTTAAAGTTTTTGGGGTTTGGGGGAGAAACCACAGAGTCAGGTAGAGTATTCCAGATATTGACCCCTCTGTTATTGCTGAAGTCGTATTTCCTGCCATTGAGTTTGGGGCGGTTTATCTTGAGTTTGTATCTTGCATTGTTTGGAATGAATAAAGTATGGTCAAGGTGCCGTTTTCCTCCCCTCTTCGCCTGCCTTGTTTATTTGGCTTTCGGGTCCAGGCTGCATTTCTTGCTTTACATTTTGCTTTCTTCTTCTGTGCTGCAATCTCCAGCAGCTCAAGAACAGAACGAGGGCTGAACTGTAACGTCGTCGTACTGTATTGAAATTTTCAGTTGACTGCACTGTCAAAAGACATTTCTACCAAAGTGGATGACAGCGCGCAGAAGAAGGCTGTCCTTGTGTCCTACTTTACAAAGGGCATCGGTCTCTTGAAAGGAGTTGGGCTAGTGCAAAAGCGAGATTAGAGTGAAATGAGAAGAAAGAATGAGAACCTTGAAATTGCTCTGCAATTAGGCATTAGCGAGGGGACTCTTGCTCGTTTGCGGCTGTGCGTGCTTTTATAAAACAAAATAAAATAAAAACTTACCTTTTTCACATTCAAAAACAAAACCGATGCAGCCTCTGCTGCATTTGCGATTCACACCAGGATAACAAACTGGGAAAAAAGTGCTGAGGCTTGTTTTTATCTCCATTTTAGTCAGGGTGAGTTTAAGGTCATTTACAGGTGATTTCGCCTATAAACAATCAGGTGACAATCAAAAGCCGATCTGTATTTTTGCTCAGCCTTTTTTGGGGGGGACAATGAGCATAATGGGCTATTCTAATGTAGAATGGGTTACGAAATTTCATTCCATTACATAATTTAGATCCCACATTTCCCACTACGATCAATGGCTTAGATGCGGGGTGGTGGTTTATCCTTTGTTTATTCCTGTAACTGCACTTCTCTGAGGTAAGTTTGATTCAGATGATCACTCTGTGAATTTCCATAATTTATTTACATATATGAGATTTTATTCATTCAGATAAATAATGTAAGTAATGTTATGTCATGTTAGGATGACATAAGTAACAGCTCCTCCTCCTCCTCCTCCTCCTCCTCTTCCTCTCCCCTTTTCCTCCTATATATCCCTTCCTTAGCTCCTAAAGCTAACGTACTATTACCAGGAATGCAATGGCCTAGGAATTCAATTCCTGGTAGAGGATTTGAATCGAACCCTATAGAAATATCTGTGACCATGTGCTTCTTATCTCTTCCAACAGCTCTCTGAAAGTCTTTCTGAGATTTTTGTCCTTCTTGGCTTTGGCATATCTTTTTGGCAGTTTCCACAGATTTTTTTTTGACATTCAGTTTGCTTTCTTCTATTTCTTCATTTTTGGCATCTTCATTATAGGAATGAACTTAGAGAAGTCATCAAAGATGAATGTGAAATATTTAATGACGTCTCCAAGTTCATTCCATCATTCTTTTGTTTCTCTACCAATAAGGTTCAGTATTTCAAAATGAATCCTGATGTTCTCTATGAAAATGTTGGGTATATGTTCGTATCAAGAAAACTGATGGGTTTTCTTCTTCTTTGAATTAAGCCTGAATCTTTGGTCTCATTTAACTCTGATCTTTTGACTTCTTCACCCAAGACAGATCCAAGTCCACCTAGACCTAAATGCCCAGAGAAGGACCATAACTAGGTAGCAGAGCAGAGGCTTCTGTTGATTAAACCATCTGGTTGTTAGAGACAGAAGATCACAATCTTTGTGGCCTCTCACACACTTCCAAAAATTGTTATCAGATTTTAAATGTTTCACAGATGTCTATGGAGATTCTCAGTCATTCAGGTCATGGTTGTCCCAAAGGTGCTTTTTCAAGAGGCAACTGGACTTTTGGGGGAGGTTTCTTTGAAGATGTTTTGCTTCGCATCCAAGAAGCTTCTTCAGCTCTCATTCCCCACTATCCAGTCAGAGTTGAAGAAGCTTCTTGGATAACAAGCGAAACATCTTCCAAAAAACCCAAAAACAAACCAGAAACTCTAGTTGCCTCTGGTCACCATTAGCTACATTTGGTTTTATTTTCTTCTCTTCAGTTGTGTGCAATTCTTGAAGACTGCCTGGAAAAATCTTTACAGTTTTGTTGGCAACGTTTTGCACAAGTGGTTTGTCTCCTTCCTAAGGGCTGCCTGTGAGCTACTGGCTCAAGATCACCCAGCTGGCTTTGTGCCTAAGGTGGGACTAGAACTCAAGTCTCTTGAGTTTCCAGCCTGATGCCTTTAACCAGGACACCCGAACTGGCTCTCCTTTTAATTCAATTTTCTCTTGGTAATTTAATTTTCTTTTTTATTCACTGTAAATATAAATGAAATCAGGGTTAGCTTCTAGCCCAGCTGCCCACTGATTTTTGGACTGCAGTTTCTTGTATGATATTTCTCAGCCAGGAAAAAAAGTTAGTCTTCTTTTGCTTAAATCCTTGGAAATCTCAGGGAAGTCAGACATTTAGACTGATAAACTGAAAAGCTTTATATAGTCAACTAGATGGATACTCGTACTTCACTACGAAACTATGTGGTCAGGCTTAGTTTTGGGGGAGGAAAATAGGGGGAAAAATTCTGCCTACCAGCATCCATCCACCTGGCTAGCGTCCTGTCAGTGTGTGAGAGAATTGAGGGCTGTTTGGAAACTGAAACAATATTTGCTGTGTGGGCAAGAAGGAGGCAGCAAGGAGACTGGGCATAGCTTAGCTCAACTGCTCTGTACCAAAACTTCTCGGTGCTGTGAAACTGAAATTGAAACTGAAACTCCTCTCCTCTGCTTGTGTTTTGAATTTCAAACAGATTTCTTTTCAGTGGGGAGGGGGAGTAGAACTCCTTAGCATCAGAGCTTGTTAATAATAATAATAATAATAATAATAATAATAATAATAATAATAATA